>PVJS01041556.1:0-17903 GCA_004027185.1 Glis glis
GGTAACACACTAAAACGCAGGAGGTATACATCCAAACTTATAAAACTCAAATCACTGTGCAAAGCACTAAAGGGAGGGAACGGGGAGGGAACGGGGTGGGATTTGAGGGAGGGCAAATCGGGCAATGTGTGCATGTATGACTCTTATAGCCTAACACCTATTAAATGTATAATTACAATGCACCAATAAAAAAAAAAAGGAAACATCTTAAAATAATTCAAAATTTCTTTTGTTCTTGAAGAAGTTAAGAATATTATAGAAGCAATTGGAAACATTGGTTAATATAATTTTGTTACATAGGGAGGGAAATATAAATACAAATGAGAAAATAAATACAAATTGTCCTTTTCAAAAAAAAAGTTGGCAATAATGGGTACTAAAATGAGTGAAGATACCTTCTTTATAAGGCTGTCATGAAAAATGACTAAATGAATGACTAAACGACCAATATCACATAGCACCTGGTGCTCTGTAAACACTGCAAAGATCTGCCCCACTTAATTAGATCAAATCCAGCAGCAGAGGGCAGCATAATCCATGGTGACCTGTCATTTTAAAATCCCCGCAACCCTACTCACTGCCTCTTTCAGCCCTCCTCTAACTGATGATCTCAGCTGGCTTTTCTCAGGCACCACCTTCTTCCAGTTCCTGGAAGGGCGGTTTCCATTATTCATCACGCCCCCCTACTGAGAGGGAGGCTCTCCACATCTGGAGGGAAACCTCACTCTTTGCTGTCTGGGGATTCTTCCTGCTTTCTAGCATCTTCTCCTCTCCTCTCCTCTCTCATCCCCTGCACAAGTTCCATATCTGTGTTCATGGTACCTACTGCATCTTTATCAACCGTGGCTTTTTTCTGCCCTCCAGTCCCATATGTCCAACGCCCAGGAAGCCATCCTCACTATGTTCCTTTATCCTTCCAGCTGATTCTACTATCTTTTCCTCAAAGGACCCTCTTGCACTTATTTACTTACTTCTACTCATTAAGTCCTGGAAGCTCTCAGGCAACCTGACTGGATTTGGGATCTCCTGGGACTCTCACTGTTCTTTGGTTTCCACATTCAAACAATTATCAAATATTGTCAATTTGGCCAACTCTCCTGAACCTGCCCTCTCCTTCTCTTTCCCATCGGCATCGGGCAAGTTCTCATGCCTCCAACTCAGACTGCAGCAATGGTCTCCTAAACAGGCCCCCGCTCTGCATCTTCTTCCTCTCATCTTGCTTATTGCTAGTAGATGCACTGTGTTCCTAAAGCAGTGTTCTGATCACCTTGCTTCCCTGCTCGACAACCATCCAGGACTCCCAAAGCGTCAGTCTGGCACAACTCCTAACAGTCAGCAACTCATCTGACTGCAGCTGACACTCCTGTCTTATATATAAGGGGCTCTCTACCCTCCTCCCCACACTCAAGTAACTCAGTCCAGAGGAGGACATTGACACCAATAATCTCCACAGGAGTCCGCATCTACGAGTCATGATAAGGGCTCTCAGTGGAAAAAGAGAAATACATCAGAACACAAAGCTAGAGCCTGGTCTGGCACATTCCAGGAACTGACAAAGGTTGGAGAGATGCTGAGAGGGGGCATGCCTGAGATTCAGAGGAGAGGAGGCAAGGTTGTCCACACAAGGCTTGAGAGAGGTCTTTATCCTAAGAGCAATGGAAAGCCACTGGAGGGTTGTTAAAGTTACAGGCAGGATCAGGTTTGCATTTTTAGAAACGGATCCCATGGCCAGTAACATCTTGAGAAGAGAATTCTGCCTTTCACTCTTGGTGGCTCTCACATAAGTGCTCCACAAGGAGCTGTTGAAATGAAAGTAAGCCAGGCGTGGTGGCACACACTTGTAATTCCAGTACTTGGGAGGCTGAGACAGGAGGATCCAGGTTCGCGGGCAGCCTCAGCTACTTAGTGAGGCCTTCCACAACTTACTGAGACCCTGTTTCAAAAATAAAGAATAAAAAATAGGGCTGGGGGTGTAACTCAGAGGCAGAATGCCCCTGGGTCCAATCCCCAGTTCCACAAAAAAAAAAAAAGAAAGTAGACTGGGAGGAAGAAGGGGAAGCGAGGGGAGATGGGGAGCACCAGGGAAATCGGTGGGAGAGAGGCAAGGCCACTTGATATTCCAGGCGCACATGTAAAGTAATGAGAAACATTCACACAAACATCCCAAATGTGGGCTTCCATTTCACAGCTGTCTCCACAAGTAGCCAAAGTCCTGTTGGAACTTGGCTTTGGACTTGCTTGCAGAGGCTGTCAGTTGTACCCCCCACACACACTTTTTTAAAGTACTTTTATTGGTGCATTATAGTCTCACATCATGCACACAGCACTTGCTGGGCTTTCCCCCAGCTCCCTCCCCCTCCCCCTTTCCCATAGAGGATATTGTGATTGACACTGGTATTCTCACATATGTACATAATGTCAGTGGAAGTGATTCCTTCATTGATTCTCCCTCTCCCCACCCCCTTCCCCTAGACCACCTCCCTGGCTCCACTGGGGTTTCCTCCTCCATTATCTAAAGTCCCTCTGGTCTCCCAATTACTTCCTAGTTTCCGCATATGAGAGAAAACATATGACCCTTCAGTTTCTGTGACTGGCTAATCTCACGTAACATAATGTTCTCCAGGTCCATCCATTTTCCTAGAAATGACATAATTTTTTTCTTTATTGCTGAGTAGAATTCCATTGTGTGTATTTCCCATAATTTTGTAATCCATTCATCTGTTGATAGACACCTAGGTTGGCTCCATAATTTGGTTATTGTGAATTGTGCTGCTATAAATATGGATATGAAGCCGGGCGTGGTGGCGCACGCTTGTAATCCCAGTACTTTGGGAGGTGGAGACCAGAGGATCCAGGTTCTCGGCCAGCCTCAGCTCGTGCGCGCGCGTGCGCACTCTCTCTCTCTCTCTCTCTCTCCCTGTCTCTCTCTCTCTCTCTACTTAGTGAGGCCCTCCGCAACTTTGTGAGACCCGGTTTCAAAATAAAGTATAAAAAATAGGGCCGGGGGTGTAGCGCGGAGGTAGAATGCCCCTGCATTCAATCCCCGGTACCGCAAAAATAAATAAATAAATAAATAAATAAATATGGATATGAATATATTACTATAATATTATGATTTCAGTCCCTTTGGAAAGATGCCCAAGAGTGGTATAACTGGATCATATGGTGGATACAAACTTGGTTTATTTGTTTTCCATGTTTTTCCCTCATGCCTATATGTTCTTTTTATATGCTTTTTTATACTTCTTTCTATTTGGAATTATAAACTAGAAGATTGAGACCAGGATCTTTTAAATTGCCATTTGTAAGAAAAGCAGCTGTTATGGGGCCTGATGCTCCATGGGGACTTTTTCTATGTAGTGTGACGGTGGAGGGTGAGATGAGGGGCAATGAGTAGACTAGGATTAGTGTAGGGGAAGGAGGCTTCAGCCTTTCTTATTTCGTCCTTCATCTAGTACATAGGATGCTGAGCTTCTAAAAATATACCAGTGTGCAGAAACAGCTTGCATAAGAATGTGCTGTAGTGGTTCAAATGCAGCTCTGGAATCAGAATGCCTGGGTTTAAATTTGGACTGTGTCACCTCCGAGCTGTGAGGTCTTGGACAAGAGGCTTACCCTTTTTTTTTTTTTTTGCGGTACTGGGGATTGAACGCAGGGGCGTTCTATCTCCGCGCTACACCCCTGGCCCTATTTTTTATACTTTATTTTGAAACCGGGTCTCACGAAGTTGTGGAGGGCCTCACTAAGTAGAGAGATAGAGACAGAGAGAGAGAAAAGAGCTGAGGCTGGCCGCGAACCCGGATCCTCTGGTCTCTGCCTCCCAAAGTAGTGGGATTACAAGCGTGCGCCACCACGCCCGGTGCTGGAGGCTTACCCTCTTTATGCCTTGCTTTTTCTCTTCTGTAAAATGGGCTGCTGGTACTACCCACGTCATATGGTTGTCTGAAGATTAAATGAGGAATGCACTCAGCGCAGGCCCTGGTCATGTGAGCACGCAGCACTTGTCTGCCATTTTCACTATGTCTGTTCCTAAGCCACAGTGATGCCTGTATTTGCGCTCCCTCCAATCTCAAGATCCTTTGTTCTGAATGATTTGAAATTGCAGTTATGAAGTTTGATGCACATTTTTCATTTCGTTTCTTCTGCAGACTTTATTTTGATGGTCCAGAGAAATGTAATTAGCATTCTGCAAATATTTTGGTCAGGACTAAAAGCCGCCTCCAACATTTAGCACAAAGAACAAACAGAAAAGTCATCACGTTTGAAAGCTGAATTCAAGAGCTCTGTGGGCAAATCCCCCAACAAGTGAGAGATTTTGAATAAACAGTAATTATGTAGCAAAAACCTAACTAACAGCTGCAGGGAGTATTGAAACAAACAGAGTCTGGAGGTTTGTGTAAATGAAGGATGGAACCTGGCGGACTAATTTGTTATTTGGGACAAAGGAAATATCAACTCTGTGAGTATCATCTGTACAGTGAATGTGGGAAGTGAAAACAGTTGCATGTCATTTTGCAACATTTATTGTCGTAATGTTTACTTTTCAAAAGTAGGTGTGATGCTAGCCAGCTGTAGTTTATTGGTATGATGTATACTGATGGCAAGACATATGTATATCTATCTGATAGAATTTCCAGTCATTTATGGTAGTGATTTTCCATTTCCTCATTGTTTTTATTTAACAGTAAAGTTTGAAAAGATTTCAGCACTTTGAGTAAAAGGTGAGAGAACGAGAACAAAGAATGAGAGGGGGGATGGAAAGGAGAGGGAGAAGACAGAGAGAGGTGAGTGCGCAGAAATGACTAAGAGATGAGAATGCAGTACCATTACTGGCCAATAAGTGCAAGGATGAAGTGAAAGTCTTGCATGTCTCTATTGTGAATTTTAGGTCAAATCTTTCCTTATTAAAGATTTACTCCAAAGGCATCAAGATGGGTAGCGGATATAGCACAGTGGTAGGGCGATCGCCTAGAATGTGTGATGCCTTGAATTTTATCTCAGAATTGAAAAAAAAAAGACCTCTGGCCAGAGACTGAGTCATCCTTGTATGACATCAACACGACCCACTTCTGCAGATCCTCAGAACAGAGCAGACCTCCGTTCAAGGTCCAAGACTGCAACCTTTTCCATCTATTTGCATATAAGGACCACAACACGGAAAGAGATGGTACAGCCTCCCTCCCTGTATAGTTCAGTTGGATTAACCATACTTCTAGAACTAAGAAGTTAAGAATCTGCCTCTTTCTAGATGCTGCTTATAGATATACTTTTTTCAGAATCAATAAGAGCCACAGACAATGTGAAGGATAGAGAGTGTTTTCAGTGGGGGAGAGTCATTGAAATCCCAGGTGTGGGACAGGTGCATCTAAGTAGCTTTATTGCAGACTCCTGTTCTTTAAGAGCCTACTTTGTACCAGGTGTAGTGGTGCATGTCTGCAATCCCAGTACTTGGGAGGCTGAGACAGAAGGATTGAGGACAGCCTCAGTAATAGTGAGACTCTCAGTAACTTAAATCATATTTCAAAATAAAAAACAAAAAGGGATGTAGCTCAGAGACAGAATGCCCCTGGGTTCAATCCCCAGTAACACACACACACACACACACACACACACACACACACACACAGCCTGCTTCATGGATATGTACCTGCTTTTGTTCAAATCTGAAGGAAATGGCCCTTCCCCTGACATACACATTCACCAAGAGTTCGACAGGCAGAGTTGGATAATCCTTCTACATCACCACAATCAGTTTCCAGGGATTGTTATTTTATTTTCTAATTTGATAAATAATACCTCCTGATAACTATTTATAGGAAATAAATGAGCAAGTTGTTTGCATTCTCCCTACGACTTAGGTTGGGGTGGTGTGGCACTTTGAGTGGTAAAACACATTTGTAAAGTGCAAGGCTATAATACCATATTTCTTCTGAGATAAGAAATGTACTAGGGTTTCATTTTTATACCATTTTAGAGAAGGGTAAAAAACAGAACTCAGAGATTTGCAGAAAAGTCAGAAACAGAGCTTCCCATCCTCAGTCCATTCCTTTACATTGTAAATCTCCCCAGGGTTGACATTTGGACCCAAATTGCCTTATACACTGGAAAGTTATGCCCACTTAGTGAAAGAAAGAAAGAAGGAAGGAAGGAAGGAAGGAAGGAAGGAAGAAAGGAAGGAAGGAAGGAAGGAAGGAAGGAAGGAAGGAAGGAAGAAAAGAAAGAAGGAAAAAGAAAGAAAGAAAAAGAAAGAGGAGAGGAGGGGAAGGGAGGGGAGGGATTGTCCTTCACTGTTTTAGTTCAGTTTTGCCATTCAAAGCCCTGCCTGGCAGCCCAGTGAAAGGGATACTGGGCTAAACCTGCCCCCTGGGCACTCAACAGAGTAACTAAAGGGCATTTGTGCTGAGCTGTCACCAAGGGAGAACAGTTACCGGGCTGGGCTGGTGGAATTGGTGGTCGATTTGCTCACTGTTTAGAACAGCAGAAGCAAGTTGAGGGAAATTTTGTAAATTTCTCAGACATTATTGATTAAAATAGTCTTTTTTCTCTGTTTTGAAAATCTCATTAAGCCGGGTGTGGTGGCGCACGCTTGTAATCCCAGTACTTGGGAGGCTGAGACAGGAGGATCCAGGTTCGCGGCCAGCCTCAGCTACTTAGTGACACCATCCGCAACTTAGTGAGACCCTGTTTCAAAATAAAGAATAAAAAATAGGGCTGGGGGTGTAGCCCAGAGGTAGAATGCCCCTGGGTTCAATCCCTGGTACCGCCAAAAAGAAAAAAAATTTCCATTAGATATATGTGGGACATCTCATTTTGTCCTTCATGCTTCTTAATGGTTGTATCTTTCATCTCTTATATACTTATATTCTTTCATCTCATTTTCCTGGGCTGACTTTAAATAATTTTCTCAGATTAATTTTCCAGTTCATGAATTCATTCATTCTCTCTCTCTCTCTCTCTCTTCTCTCTTTTTCTATGACTTATTAGCTCTTAACCTGTCCATTGAGTTTAAAATATGTTGTATGTATTCTATGTTTTTAAATTTTGAAATAAATTTTATTGCTAAATAATTAGAGAATCACAGTAAGTTGCAAAAATAGTACAGAGAGTTTCCATTTATGCATAATCCAGCTTCCCCAATGTGACCTATTAAAAGACTATAATGGCCGGGCGTGGTGGCGCACGCTTGTAATCCCAGTACTTTGGGAGGCGGAGACTGGAGGATCCGGGTTCACGGCCAGCCTCAGCTCTCTCTCTCTCTCTCTCTCCCTCTCCCTGTCTCTCTCTCTCTCTACTTAGTGAGGCCCTCCGCAACTTTGTGAGACCCGGTTTCAAAATAAAGTATAAAAAATAGGGCGGGGGGTGTGGCGCGGAGGTAGAACGCCCCTGTGTTCAATCCCCGGTACCGCAAAAAAAAAAAATAAATAAAAAAAATAAATAAATAAATAAAAGACTATAATGCATTATTGAAGCCAGGAAGTTGATTGGTTCGATTCCATTCACTAGACTACATATTTCTCAGAATTTGCAAGTTTTTGCATGTACACATATTTTTAGTATCTGTGTGCATATTTGTGATGACATTTATTGCTATAGTTTCAGATAACCACCACCACAATTAGCACCCAGAATTGTTCCATCACCACAAAAGAATTTCTCAAGCTGCCTCTTTATAGTCATGCCCACCCCCTTTTACTTGCCCCTGGACAACCACTGATCAGTTCTCCATCTCTAAAATGTTGCATTTTGAGAATTTCATATAAGTGGAACTGCACAGTGTGTGCAATCCTTTGAGACTGACTTTTTTTTTCACTCAGCATAATGATTTTAAGTTCCCTTCAAGTTGTGTGTATCGGTGGCTCATTTCTTGTAATGGCTGAGCAGTGCTCCCTTGTTTGGATGCACCAGAGGCTGAAGTACATTTAGGTTGTTTCTAGCTTTGGCATTATCCAAAACCATGTGAACATCCATGTTCAAGTTTCTGTGCTAACACATGTTTTCATTTCTGTAGAATAAATTCCCAGGAGTGTGATTTCTATTTTTATTTTTATTTATTTTTAAGAAACTGCCAGACCAATTTACATACTGGCTATACCATTTTAATTACATTCTCACCAGAAATCTATGAGAGATCTAGCATCTCTGCATCCTTGACAACATTTAGCACTATCAGTGTTTTTAATTTTATTCTAATAGGTATGTAGTAGTATCTCATAGTGCTTTTCTTTTGGAGTCCTCTAATAGCTGTTGAACATCTTTTCATTGTATTCATTTCCCATCTTCCTATCTTCTTTGGAAAAGTGTCTTCTTAAATCCTTTTACTATTTTCCAATCAGGTTATTTGTTTATAGAGTTCTTTGTGTATTCTGGATATGAGTCCCTAGTCAGATAAATGATTTGCAAATATTTTCTCCTCCATTGATTTTCAGCTTTCATTTAATTTTAATTTCTAAAAGTTCTATTTGGCTCCATTTTCAAAGTCTGCCTGATCTTTTTACAGAGACTCTTATACTTTTTTTCTTAAGCTTTCTTTTTATGTATTAAATCCCTTAAATCCTTTCCCTCCTAAACTAGTTCTATTTCAAGAATTAGAATATTTAATGTTCTGATTCTGCCCTCTGTACTGATGGCTGAGAGTCTTTCATAGTATTGTTTCCTCCTATGTTTTGTAATTTTAGATTGTCAAGCTGGCTACATTGGATCATAATCTTTGGAAATCCCTGTAGAGACTATGTTGAGGATATTCTGCTGGAGAGAGTTTGCTTTGCTTTTATGAGGTGCTCCACGAGCACCAACAGCCTCACCACGCTTTACACTCTCATCTCAATCGAAAGTTTCCTAGACTGTGCCCACGGCATGGATTTGCACACCAAAGACTTTCATGTCTATAAATATTCACAGAATATTCTTTTACATCCCTCCCTAAAGCTGATCAGAGGGATTTTTTTTCCTTCGTTTGTTTTTAATTCTGCACCGCTTCAACCCGACTTCATGTTGTGGTTTCAGTTCCAATTTCCTGTCTCTAGGGCCTAAGACTTTATCTCCTGTGCCCATGCAGGGATTAGTATCCAAGTCCCTTCCCTGCAGGAGTTTCAGCTCTCATTCCAGTCTCATTGGTTTTCATTTCCTTCATTATTCTTGCTGCCTGGGGATTTCTTTGACTTTGTTGTGAGCTCATCTTTTTATTGAAAAACTGTATCTCTTGGGAGGCTGAGACAGGAGGATTGCAAACTCAAGACCTGCTTGCAGTAACTTAGCAAGACTCTGTTTCAAAATTAAATAGGACTGGGGGTGTAGCTTGGAGGTAGAACCCACTTGGGTTCAATCCCAGTACCAAACACACATACACACACGCGTGCGCATGTGCACACACACACACACACACACACACACACACACACACACAACTATATCTCATTAAAAACAGTAAATTTAAAAATTTTTGTTATATTTTATCCAGTATTCCTTGCATTGCATTTAGTGGTGGAAGAGTTTTCAAATTATTTAGATGAGTATTTGTTCATAACAAAGCTTACAAAACCATATACTGACTCCTATAGGTAGGCAATGTCAGTATATATGTGATGGATATACAAGGCTCTGCATGACCTTGGAAGTAAATATGCTTTGAGAATATGATTACAAGACTCTACCTCTCAGCCCAAGTCACCCTGAACCCCTTGCTGTAGTTTAATTTCTTAAAGCACTCACACTTTCTTTCTTTCTTTCTTTCTTTCTTTCTTTCTTTCTTTCAGTAGTTAGGATATATTTATCTCCTCTCTGCGGGAATGTAAGTTCATGAAGTTGAGCATCAAACCAGAGCAGAGGGATAGAGAACGTGTTTAACCACCTGAGTCACCCAAGATAGTAGTGGGTTGTGTGCACTTTGAGTACAGTATAGGTGGCCAAAGGTGCATGAATGAAATGTGACTTCAACTAAGAAGATGAAAATTTACTAAAATGTATCTTATTTGAAGGGAAAATAAACCTTAAAAAAAGAGAGTGACTGTCTCCATAGACTCTAGAGAAAATGTCTGAGTGCAAGAAGTTGGCAGCATTTCTCCAGCTCCGGCCAAGGTCACGGAGGTTCAGTCTAGGGCATACAGTATAAAGATTATTCACTGCGCTTCCCTGTGGTCTGAATGGAAATGCCTTTGGGAGCATTTCTTTGATCTGATTTCGCAGATCAACAGCAGGCAACCTCTGACTAAAAATTTGGTGATCAGAGTGCTCTGCATGGCAGACGTGAACATTTTGATCTCTAAGAGGGAGTGCCCCTCCTTGTAATTAGCATGCTGGCATTCTGGTTTATATGTTTCCTGCCCTGATCAGCTGTTTGATCAACATCAAATTCAGTGTTTGTCAAGTTGAGGATCCGACTGTGAAGCTCAAGCAAAGGCAGCAAACTAGCCTCCAAGACCTGTGCCTCCCCTGAGCGGGCAGTCCTGGAAGCCCCAGGAAGATTTAGAAAGTTATCAATTCCTAGGGAATCTGTGCTTTTCACAAACTAGTTTGATTATCCTTAGGCAGCAAATTTGGGAAACGCTGTCCCAGATCATTTTCCTTTCTATCCTTCTTTAACAGGAATGTGCATTTTCCTCCTCTTCCCCAAAATAATGCCTCTGATTGCAGAAGACTTAATTGTGTTTAATGTAATCTCCAGTACTGTAAGCTTAATCATCCCATGGGTAATTGCATTTTGAAATAAGAGCTTGTTAGTGCAAATAAATCTCTGCAGCATTAGGGCTTTCTCATCCTTTGGAGCAAGGAAGAAGGTCAGGTTCAGTCCTGGAGTCCTACCACCCACCCTTCCTCCACATTTGGGCTCTCTTCCTTCTCCGTCCAGGCTACAAAAATGTACATTCCCAAAGTGCACTATGAGCTGTCTGACACTAGCTGCCTCTGTGCATAATTTCAGTTGGCCATGGGAGATTCATAAATAGTTCAGGGTTTCATCCAGGATCCCTCCCCTCTTCCAGCCATTCTCCCTGCAGGGAGCATCTACTTCCGTCCTTGGAAGGTGGAAAAGGAACTAGCCTTCATCTGTGGGTCTTAGAGTGCTATGATTCAAGGTTCCTATTATTTTGGCGGAGTGGGATTTTAACATTTTGATCTTACCTTCTACTTACTATTATTCAAACAAGAAAGAGAATAGGAATTAGAAGAGGATGGAGGGGGGCCGGGCGTGGTGGCGCACGCTTGTAATCCCAGTACTTTGGGAGGCGGAGACCGGAGGATCGGGTTCGCGGCCAACCTCAGCTCTCTCTCTCTCTCTCTCTGTCCTTAGTGAGGCCCTCAGCAACTTCGTGAGACCCGGTTTCAAAATAAAAGTATAAAAAATAGGGCCGGGGGTGTAGCACGTAGCTAGAACGCCCCTGTGTTCAATCCCTGGTACCGCAAAAAAAAAAAAAAGAAGAAGAGGATGGAGGGATTGATGAAGCAATTAAATTGGCTTTCACCCAGGCTTATGAGCTAATGTTCTTTTCAGAATGGCTATTTTGGAGATTTTTCTCCAAATGAATCTGCTTCCTGGAATTCTCATATCGATAGGCTTTTATTCCATCTTCAAATAAGCCAAGTAGAAAGGCTTAAAAGAGAAGCACTGGTTGCTGACAATCCATGGAGTCTAAGCCTTTGCCATGGATAGCTCTCCTCAGGACTAGGGCTAGGATTAGAAATTATAATTCTCATCTAATCTAATTGTCATTTAAATTAGCATATGTATGAGGATGGTAGCAACCCTAGGGTGAAAAACATCCAATTCCATTCATTTAATACTTCAATTTTATTCAACAAGTATTTGTTGGTTGTCCAATTTGTACAAAGTCTTGCTGTAGATGACAACTATAGATTTTCCATGGCTGTCTTGAGAGTGAACCTATTCAATGTCCTGTAGAGAGAAATTTGGGAGCTTAGATGGGAGCTCACATCACCAAGTCACATGGACTTGATTACCAAGTCTTGCCATCTTGCATAACTTACAATGGTACTCATATTCATGTACAAGCGTTGCCTCTGATGAAGTCGTGGAAGCCACAATACAATGAGTTGTAAAAGTATTCCTTACAGACAGGCTTGCCCATCATTGAAAGAGGGTCAAATATATCTTGGAACAGGTTTCACCTACCAGGTATTTTTGACCAAGCATTTATAGGCATAGAAGGACCAGTCTACAAGAAGTTGGCAACAGATTTTTTAAAAATATGCCGCCGGGCGTGGTGGCGCACGCTTGTAATCCCAGTACTTTGGGAGGTGGAGACCGGAGGATCCGGGTTCGTGGCCAGCCTCAGCTTTCTCTCTCTCTCTCTCTCCCTCTCTCTCTCTCTCTCTCTCTCTCTCTACTTAGTGAGGCCCTCCGCAACTTTGTGAGACCTGGTTTCAAACTAAAGTATATAAAATAGGGCCGGGGGTGTAGCGCAGAGGTAGAACGCCCCTGGGTTCAATCCCCGGTACCGCAAAAAAAAAAAAATGCCTTTATTGGTGCATTGTAATCACACATCATAATGAAGTTCAGAGTGATAGGGACATGTATACACTCAGTACTTGGTGAGCTTCTCCCCAGCTCCCACCCCACTCCCTCCCCTTCCCCATACACAATATTAAGATTGGCATTGATATTTTGTATATGAAAATAGTGTCAATTGAAGTGTCTCTTTCATCAAATCTCCACCTCCCTCCCCTAGACCCCCTCCATCGCTCCGCTGGGGTTTCTCCTCCTTTATATGGAGTCCCAATTTCTCTCTAGCTTCCACATATGAGAGAAAACATATGACCCTTCACTTTCTGTGACTGGCTAATCTTAGCATAATTTTCTCTAGTTCCATCCCTTTTCCTGCTAATGACATAATTCTGTTCTTCTTTATGGCTGAGTAAAATTCCATAGTGTGTCTCTCCCACAACTTTATAATCCATTCATCTGTCGATGGACTCCTAGGCTGGTTCTATAAATGTTTGCTGTTGAATTGGCACTTTTCAAGGTGGAGCCAAAATCTTCCCAATAATGTATTTATATATGACACCAATTATTTTCTATTTGCAGAAAAAAATAAGAGTTAAGCAGCCCATCAAATAGAGGATATAGTGGAGATAAGTGAAGGGTTAAGGCTCATTTTTATCTTTTCTTCTTAACTCTTAAACTGTCATAAACAAATATATAATGATCCATCAGTTAGCACTGCATAGGCATATTACAAGTATCTAAATCTATTTATAAATTCCCTCTGACTTCTAACATGTCTCAGTCTGGCAGACATTTGAAACAAGAGTATCTATAAAGATTTTATAAATGAAAATGACTGCATAGCAATATATATAAGGTTGATATTCAAAATTATAACAGCAATGCAACTGGAACACCCATCGATCTAGTCAATTCTGGTGTGTGCAAGCTAGGTCTAACCCTTGAATATACAAAAACTAGATTCTGAGACCTGCTGAGAAAACGGGCTTTGAACTGGGTGATGCATAATAAGAACATATTTTGGCAAAGTGCTGAACAAAGGCTGTTTCAAACAAGAAGCAAGTACAGAGGAAAATAAAGGGAAGGGGAATTAGGGTATTCAACTAAAATGTTACTGGAATATAAGGGACTCGAGAAAATTATACTCGAATCTCTGCTCAGGGGGAGAGCTACAAATGCTTGGAAGGAATATTTTGATAAGTGCTTGGAATGGTGGGAAGGATTATGTTAAGGGCTTGTAAGCATGTTCATGTTCAGATACTAAAACTTGGTCTTTGAACTTTCTGGCTCACTGTAGGGCTTTTGTTTCTCTGGCTGGAACACTGCCTCTCATGGTCCTCTTCCCTCTTTCCATCCACCATTCCAGGGTGCAGTCACCCTAACTGCATGTTTTTCTTTTCTTTTTTTTATTTTTTTGCGGTACCAGGGATTGAACCCAGGGGCATTCTACCTCCGAGCTACACCCCCAGCCCTATTTTTTATACTTTATTTTGAAACCGGGTCTCACGAAGTTGCGGAGTTCCTCACTAAGTAGAGAGAGAGAGAGACAAGGAGAGACAGAGAGACAGAGAGCTGAGGCTGGCCGTGAACCCGGATCCTCCGGTCTCCGCCTCCCAAAGTACTGGGATTACAAGCATGCGCCACCACGCCCTGCTCCTAACTGCATGTTGAACAAGTGTCTGAAGAACATTGGTTTGAATATGAGAGTCCATCTGGGGTTCCATGTGTCTTTATCTGGCCAAAGGAGGAGCTCAGAATATATGTAAGGGAGTTGGAGACTGGGTGGTTGAAAGAACCATTCACAGTGGAGAAAGAGATACAACGGGCAGCATAACTTTTAGAGAAACGCAGTATTTTCAATCAAAATATCTGGGCTCCAGTCCCAACTCTACTAATAACTCCCTATATAATCTTGAGTAAGTCAGGAATATGGGTGGTTTGAAAGTTCCTCAAAAAAGTAGAAATGGAATCACCATATGACTCTAATATGCCACTCCTCAGTATCTTCTCAAAAGAATTAAAGTCAGAATATTACAGTGATACATGTATATTCATGTTTATAGCAGCGCAATTATAATAGCCAAATTATGGAAACAACCCAGAACAAAATTATGTCATTTTCAGGAAAATGAATGGAACTAGAGAATAATATTCTAAGTGAGATCAGCCAGTCTCAGAAAATTAAGGGTTGTATGTTTTCTCTCATATGTGGACGCTAGAAAGAAAATAAGAAGCATAAGGGACTCTAAATAATGCAGAGGGGTGGGGGAGACCAATACAGTAGTAGAACAGGATTGGGGATGGAGCTGGGGAGGGGAAGAGGAGGATTGAAGAAGGAAACAGTTTAAATAATACTATGGCAATATGTGAAGGTATTACTACCAATTTTGCTAACATGCGAGGGAGGAAGGATGAGTGGGGTGGGATGTAGAGGGAAATACACCAAAAGCTGTATGCATGTATGTTTTTATCACACTGAACCCACTATGATGTATAATTGCAATGCACTAATAAAATAATTTTTCAAAAAAGAATATAGATGGTTTTATTCATCTTATGATCACTGGAGGTTAGCACAGGACCACAGGGCCCAGCACACTGAATAAATGTCTGTTGAATATGTGAATGTGCGAATGAATAAATGAATGACTGCTCTTAAGTTCAGTTCTTTATCTGCAAAAATAAGGGTAAATATAACACCTCCTTGCAGTAGAGTTTTAGTATTGTGTTTGGTTTTGTTTTTAGATGGAATGAGAGAATGCATACTTGTTATGGAAACCACAAAGAAGCCTCAACATTCTGATAGTTTTATAGTTGATCCAGTTAGAATGGAAGGTCTGGGGACATAGAGTCTGCACATTTTAAAGCAGAGTGTGCATCTAAATGAACATGGGTTCCAGAATTCTGCAGCCCCTGCTTCCAAAGCAGAGTTAAAAGGACATATGCCCGTGTCCCGAGACTGGAGACCACTGACGCAGAAACCATGACCAATGGGTAAAACAAGGGGGCTACCAAGTATTTCTTTCTTTCTTTCTTTCTTTCTTTATTTTTGGTAAAGTTATTTTATACAATTTGAGGAGAATCTTTTATTCTTTGTTAAGATTTTTGTGTCAAAATGTTTTTCTACAAAGAGATTATGCCAACAGTAGATAGATATTTATTGTGAATCTCCTTATCTAGCTGATAATAAGATGATATATAACTCTATATAACTCCCTCATTATTTTTTTTGAAATTTTATTCAGTCATAAACCTTCAAGTTCAGGGATTACTCCAAATGCATACACAGGAATTTAAAGCCCAATTTAAATGTCATTGTCTAGTCCTTTAACCCCCTAGAGTATGGCAGCCATAGAGGTCAAAATTATATAGATAAAAATAAACTATAGAAAGCTTCCTTGGAATGTTAGTCTAATGAAACAGTTTTTGCTGGGATTTGATTCTCTTATAAACAAAGCAAATGAACAAGAAGTCTACCCTTAAAATGAAAGCACCAGCTGACATACGAATGGATAAAATTGTTTATGACAATTTCACAACTTGTTTAATTAACAGGCAAATTGAGATGCCTGTTTTAACTAAACTGCTTTGGCATTTTCCAACTCTCTGCCTTTTCTGAGATAACTTTAAAAGAACCATTTTTGACCATTGGGTAGATTTTGCTCAGATTGGCATTAAATTTTATCTTAACATGGATATGTGAGTAGTTCAAAAATTAAAATCATAACATTAAAGAAGCCATTAAGAATTTGCAGATTGAGAGCTGGGGATGTAGTTCCATGGTAGAACCTGAATTTAGAATGTGGAAAGCCTGAGCTTCAATTTTTTATATCATTCCTAAGAGTTTTTACTTAAATTTGTTACGGTAGTGAATGCTATAGGAATATGTTTGCATTATTTTCAAATCCCTTCTTATTTTTAGACCATTCTCTTATTTCCAGCTCTTAGGCCTCCTAGTTCTCTTTTATAGTAATTTCTTCATTTATTTTGTAATTTTGGATTAATAGATTGTCCTTAGAAAAGTTTCTTCCTCCCCAGAAGGACCCAGGAAGCTGGTGGTTGTTAATTGTCTCTACAGGGTAGTTTTTGTACCTACTGAAACCCTAGGGGTTTTGATGTTCCTGTACTAATTTTTATTTAGTTTCTCATGACATGGAGTTCTGGTACCACATAGATAGTATAAATTTTGCCTCTAACATGCCCGTCCACAGACCTGAGTTTTCAGTATTTCTTAATTGACTTACTCAAAACTACAGGTAGACAAGCTCCAACTTACGACTCCCCTGGGCTGCCCTCTGAACTTTCACTTGTTATTTTATATGACCCCATGTTACTCTTGAGCTACTATTTATCGAGCACTTACTATGTGCCAGGTCTTTTGCAGACACCATTGTATTCTAGCAGTTGGGCAAATGTCAGTAGGTTCCACTCATGTCTTGAATTTGTCCTTACCAATACTTGAAAGGCATGTAGACCCAGACGTGGTGGTGCACGTCTATAAGCCCATTACTTGGGAGGCTGAGAAGGAGGATCACAGCTTCTTGGCCAGGCTCAGCAATCTTTTTTTTAATTCATTCATATTTATTTATTTTTTAAATTAATTTTTTTATTTATTACATTTATTGGTGCATTGTAGGTATACATTTTGGTAAGTGTCAGGGTATCAGAAGCATGTTTGCACACATTGCTCATTTAGCCCTCCCTCAAATCCCACTCTATTCCCTCCCCCTTCCCTCCTTTCCATGCTCAGCATAGTGATCGACTCTGATAATCAGTTTGTTTATATACATCATGTGCATTAGTGTATTTCCCTCTTCCCCCCTCCCATCTCCCTCAGGTCTCCTTCTTTCTCAACTAAAGTTTGCTCCTTCTTTGGAGTTCCTTCTAAGTCACATTCTCCCTAGCTTCCACATATTAGGGAGAACATCCGACTTTTCACTCTTTGTTACTGACTAATCTCACTTAGCATAATGT
Source organism: Glis glis (assembly GCA_004027185.1). Classification (NCBI taxonomy): domain Eukaryota; kingdom Metazoa; phylum Chordata; class Mammalia; order Rodentia; family Gliridae; genus Glis; species Glis glis. Next base: position 17,432 of record PVJS01041556.1, read on the forward strand.
TCTCCAGTGCCCTCCATTTCCCTGCAAATGATGTAATTTTGTTCTTTATGGCTGCGTAAAATATCGTTGTGTACATATCCCATAGTTTTGTGATCCATTCATCTGTCGATGGACACCTTGGCTGGTTCCAAAGTTTGCCAATTGTGAATTGTGCAGCTATAAACATAGATACACATGCATTAGTCTGGTAGTTTGGTTTCAGTTCTTTTGGGTAGATGCCTAGAAGTGGTGTTGCTGGGTCATATGGTAGGTTCATTCCCATTCTTCTGAGGATCCTCCACATTGTTTTCCACAGCGGTTGCACTAATTTGCAATCCCACCAACAGTGTAGTAGAGTTCCTACTTCTCCACATCCTCACCAGCACTTGTTGTTGTTTGTGTTTTTTTTTACTTTTTATGTTCGTTTATTGGTGCATTGTAATTATACATTTTGATATATGTCAGGGTATGAACATCATACATGCACACATTG
>PVJS01041557.1:0-17896 GCA_004027185.1 Glis glis
AGATGGTGGGCTGGCCTGGGAGTGGGCTTGGCTGGGGGAGGGTGGGGTTTGGAGAGGGGGCGGGGCCTGATGAATAGATTTGTCTGGGAGAGGGGATGGGGCTGTGGAGATGGGGAGGGCCTTGGGAATGGGCGGTTCCTGAGAAATGGACTTGGCTGGGAGAGGGAGCAGGGCAGTGGGGACAGGGCGGGATCTGGGTGGGGCCTTGACTGTGAAATGAAGGGGTCAGAGAAGTGACAAGATGGACCCTGGGAGGGAGGGTGGACAAGCTGAGGAGAGGGACAGGAGAGGAATCGTTTGGGAAGAGGGCTGTTTGGGGAAGAGGGGTGTTGGGCCTTAGTAGCTGTAGGAGATGGAGTGTGGCCTGAGGAGGGAGACTCCAGGGAGAGGAGGGCAGGGCCCTGTCGAGGTGGGTGGCTGTCTGTGGAAATGGAGGGAGGCAGGATCCAAAGCGATGGATGAAGTCTAGGTAGGGTCACAAAGAAGTAGATGTGGGCTGCCTGCATGGTGGTGGACGCCTGTAATCCCAGTACTTAGGAGGTTGAGACAGGAGGATCGCAGGTTCCAGACCAACTTCACCAATTCAGCAAGACCCTCAGCAACTCAGAGAGACCCTCTTTCAATATAAAAAATAGACTTGGAATGTAGCTCAGAGGTAGAATGGCCCAGGGTTCAATCCCCAGTACCATACACACACAAAAAGAGAAAAATAGATGTAAGTTGCAGAAGGTGGGCCCAAGGAGGTGGGTGGGGCCTGGGGATGCGGAGTTTGTGGGCGTGAGGTAGAACCCGGGAAATAGGGACCTAAGGGAATGTGGGTGAGGCTCTGGGAAAAGATGGTGTAGGCTTGTCGGGGCCTGGGAAGGTGGGCGCACGGGAACTGGAGGGCTGGGATTTGGGGAGGTGGGCTGGATACACAGACGCACATATGTTGCTCAGGCTGGCTTCCAGACTGCGTTCCTCCTGTCTCAGCCTCCCAACAGATGCGCATATGTAGTTATACACACAGGGAGAGGCACAGACACACAGACCCACCCAAAGCCATTTATATAGACACACCGACACACTAAAGTGTGGCCACACGGTCCTCACGCCCAGACCCCCGGGCCACCCCCTTAGGCATATGCCCAAGTCTCCACGCGCCTACAGCCTCACCTCCCCCACCCGCGTGCCGGGACTGCAGACGGCGCTCCAGCTCCTCTGCGCTGGCTGCCGCCCCCGCATGCCGCCGGGCTGTCTCCCTCCAACAAGCCGCCCACGCGCCTCCCACCCCTGCGGAGCCCGCTGCTCCCGCTCCCAGCCTCCCGGCCTCCGCCTCGGGCAGCGCTCAGCGCTCGCCCTGTCTCCATCTCTCCCTTTGCATGTCTCTGGCTTCCCAGGAAATCTCTCAATCAATCTCTCTCTCTCTCTCTCTCTCTCTCTCTCTCTCCTCTCTCTTTCTCTCTCTCCTCTCTCTCTTTCTCTCCCTCCCTCATCTCTCCCTCTCTCCCTCTCCCTGTTCCTGTCCCTCTCTCCTTTCTCTGTCTTAGTTAATTCCTGACTCTGACCCTATATTTCCCTTACGGACTCTCCATCAGATCTCTGTCTGGTTTGGTCTGTTTTGTGGTTGTTGAGAACTTGGTTTGGGGTGTGCTGGAGGCACTATCCAAGCCCCCATCTCTCACACCCAAGAGGCAGGGGAATGGGCAGAGTTGTCTTTCTGCCGGTCCGGTCCTTCCTGTAGTCTAATTCGCTTCCCTCTAGCTACTGCAACCCTCGCCTCCCCCACGCGGCTTCCCCAGGCTGGGACACCCTCAGCCCCCACCCCCGCCCAGGCTTCCAGCTGTGGCTTCAAGAGACGGAGAACAGGAGGCTAATTAGCGTTTAGGAAACACATGCTTCCTCTGACGGGCAGGCGCTAATTAGAAGCCCGTGAAGCAGCCAGGCTGGAGGGGAGGCTGGGGCAGGATCAACACAGAGATAGAGAGGAGAGATACAGAGAGACAGAAGAAGCCCAGGGGAAGAGACAGGGAGACTCAGAGACGGCAGAACAGAAAAGAAGGAAGAAAGCCAGCCCAGTGTAGTGGCACACAGTTGTGATCCTAGTACATGGGAGGCCAAGCAGGAGGATCGCAGGTTTGAGGCCAGCCTTAGCAATTTAGCGAGATCCTGTTTCAAAATAAAAAATAAATTAGACCGGGCGTGGTGGTGTTCGCCTGTAATCCCAGTTCTTGGAAGGCTGAGACAGGAGGATCGCAGGTTCAAGGACAGCCTCAGAAAGTAGTGAGACTCTCATCAATCTAGCGAGACCCTGTTTCAAAATAAAAATAAAATAGGGCTGGGGGTGTAGCTCGGAGGTAGAATGCTCCTGGGTTCAATCCCCAGTGCCAATAAAATAAAATAAATAAAATGGGGGGGCTCGCTTGGAGGTAGAACACCCTTGGGTTCAATCCCCAGTACCAGAAAAAAAAAAAAAAGGTGAATCAGAGAGACAGTGAAGGACAGAAAATTAGAGATAGAAAGGGAGAAGGAAATTGAGAGACAGATACATTCAGAAAGAGGAAAGGCAAGAACTGAGCGGAGAGACAGAGCAAGCTGCAGGGGAGATGAAGACAGCACAAGGGGAGACTCTGATCCAGAGGAGGAGAGATCCTCACGATGCTCTAGAGAGAAAAGAGAATTGGGGTCAAGAAGAGGTGAGGGGAGACAGGAAGAGAAGGAGATCATAGGCCTTAAGGGGTGGCCGCGGGGGAGGGGGTTTCCAGAAAATAGAGGGCAGGCTGGAGAGGAAGGCTGCTGCTTTAGATCAGGAAGTCCTTCCCTTGTCTATCGCGAGTCTCCCTCGCTGCCCCCGTCGGTTGCGTTTCTCCTCCTTCTGAGTCCCCTGAGGGCACCCCTGCCCTCAGGCATGCCTTCAGGGGACGTGCGTGTCACTGTGTGTCAGTGGGTTGCAGCCTGTCTGTGAGAGAGCACATGACGGAGATGTGTGTGTGACCGTGTCAGCCTGTTGCTGTGCCAGCGGCATGTCTTGGGAGAGCCCCTCCCGGGCGCCCTGTTTCAGCACCGCGGACAGCTCCTGGCCCACCGGGGGCGGCTTCTTCTTCTGACCCACAAGAAATTTAAAATACTCTGAAACCAGGAGGGCGGAGGTGGGCACGTGTCCCCACACAGCCGTCTGTGTGCACTGCCCTTGCACGGGTGTTGCTGTGTCCTAGGCATGTCTGTGTGTGGAGATGGGTTGGTTGAATAACTGATTGAAATCCTTTCCGGCTGGGTGTGCACGCCTATAATCTCAGTACTTGGGAGCTGAGGCAAGAGGATCACAGGTTGGAGGCCAGCCTCAGCAACACAGTAAGACTCTCAGCAACGTAGAGAGACCCTGTTTCAAATAAAAAGTAAAAAGGGCTGGGGGTGTAGCTCAGAGGTAGAATGCCCCTGGTTCAATCCCCAGCACCACAAAACAAAAAGCCCTTCTGCCCAGATTGTGTTAATATTGATTATTTTACTCCTCGGGTACTTCAAGACAGAGGCAAAGAGAGAAGAAAACAGATTAGAAAGGCAGAGAACTGGGCATAGTGGTGCATGCCTATAATCCCAGCAACTCGTGAGGCTGGAGCAAGAGAATTGAGAGCTGGAGGCCAGCCTCAGCAATTTAGTGAGACTGTCTCAAAATAAAAAGAGTTGGGGGTAGCCGGACGTGGTGGCACACACCTATAATCCCAGTACTTGGGAGGCTGAGACAGGAGGATCACACGTTTGAGGACAGCCTCAGCAAGTAGTGAGACTCTCATCAACCTAGCAAGACCCTGTTTCAAAAAATTATAATAATAATAATAATAATAATAATAAAAAGGGCTGGGGGGCCAGGCGTGGTGGCGCACGCTTGTAATCCCAGTACTTGGGAGGCTGAGACTGGAGGATCTGGGTTTGTGGCCAGCCTCAGCTACTTAGTGAGGCCCTCCACAACTTCGTGAGACCCGGTTTCAAAATAAAGTATAAAAAATAGGGCCGGAGATATAGCTCAGAGGTAGAACGCCTCTGGGTTCAATCCCCGGTACCGCAAAAAAAAAAAAAAAAAAACCGGCTGGGGGCATAGCTCACAGGTAGAATGCCCCTGAGTTAAATTCCCAGCACCACCAAAAAACAAAAACCCCCCACCAAAACAAAACCAATAACAAAAACAAAACAAAAAAACAGAGGTGCAGGCGGAGCATCTCCATGCTAGCACAGCGGGGTCTGCGGGTTGGTGATGTCGCGGGGCTGTGGTGGGGGTGTCGTGCTAAGGAACAGGCATCTGGTCTGCGATTTTGCCACTGCATAGGAGCGGGTGCGGGTGTGGTGTGGGCGGTGTGATTGGCTCTGCTTCCTCATGGGTGGCTGTGTGGGCTGGGTGTTTGTGTTGTTGGATTCTGGGGCCAGGCCTTGTGGGACTGAAAGAGTTGCTAGTGGCAGAGCTGTGGTCATCCTGGGGTTGTGGGTCTTTGTAATTGTGGAGGGGCAGGTTGTGTGTCTGAAGGGGACAGGTGACGCCTGACTGGTCCCCGCCACCCCTTTGTTACCATGGGAGCAGGGATGCAGAGAAAATCAAGTAGCCCTTGGTGAACCCTCCAGATGTGGTCAGGATGGAGAGCAGGAAGCAGAAGATTTTCCGTGCTGAAGATTTGAGTTAACAAAGTCTTTCTGGAGGGCAGGCTGTGTGCTAGGCACAGTGCTAGGTATTGGGGATACAACAAAGTTCACAATGAACATACCTGGTGGAGCTTAAACTTCCAAGTGAGAAGACAAGTTGGGCGTGGTGACAAACGCCTATAATCCCAGTACTTGGGAGGCTGAAACAGGAGAATTGCAGGTTTGAAGCCAGCCTCAGCAACTTAGCGAAGCTCTCAGCAACCTAGTGAGACCCTGTTTCAAAACTAAAAATAAAATAGGCCGGGGGTGTAGCTTGGAGGCAGAATGCCCCTGGTTCAATCCCCAGTACCCCAATACTGCTACTGCTACTACTACTACCACTACTACTACTAAAAATAATAATAACAACAACAACCAAGTGAGGAGACAAATGGAAAACAAAAGAAATAGATGAAGCCGGGCGTGGTGGCGCACGCTTGTAATCCCAATACTTGGGAGGCTGAGACAGGAGGATCACAGGTTCGTGGCCAGCCTGAGCTACTTAGTGAGACCCTCCGCAACTTAGTGAGACCCTGTTTCAAAATAGAGAATAAAAATAGGGCTGGGGGTGTAGCTCAGAGGTAGAATGCCCCTGGGTTCAATCCCTGGTACCACACACACACAAAAAGACATGTTTGTTCAAATGGTGTGGTAGAAGGTGATATGGAGAAAAGGAGACTGAGCAGGAGCGGGGCTAGGAGCGGTGGAGTGGAGCAGTGATGTTTTCAGTATTAAATAAGGTGGTGGAGCCCAGCACAGTGGCACACACCTCTCATCTCAGTACTTGGGAGGCTGAGGCAGGAGGATCACAGGTTGGAGGACAGCCTCAGCAACTCAGCGAGACCCTCAGCAACTTAGCAAGATCCTGTTACAAAATGCAAAATAAAAAGGGCCAGGGGTGTAGCTCGGAGGTAGAACGCCCCTGGGTTCCATCCCCAGTGCCACACGTAGGTATGTCCGGCGGTGGGAGGGGACCACATAGAGAAGGTGAGGTTTGAGAAGAGGACTGGAGGAACTGAGGAAGTGTGTTGGAGGCAGAGGGAACAGCCAGTGCAAAGGCCCTGAGGCCTGAGCAGGCCTACTGTGTTTGAGGAATAATGTGGAGACCAGCAAAGGAACAAGGGCTGGGTTTCATGGAGCCTTGTGGACGTCTAAGATGTTGGCTTTGATTCTGAGTGCCATGGGAACCATGTTCATGCTTTGAGCGAGGAGGTGCCGGTCTGACTTGGGTGTTACCTGCATCCCTGTGGCTGCCTTTGGGAGTTTAGACCGTGGGTGAGGAAGCTGAAGCTCGTGCTTGTTTGGGAAGTGAGTGCAGGGTCCGGTGGGCCGTGATGGCGGCCGGGCAGGGGTGGAGGCCGAGCGGTATCCGAGTCTGGGGGCCAGAGTCAGAGCTTGGGATTGGAGCAGAGGGAAGTTGAAGTCCCATCTCGTCCTCTGGCCGGGCTTTGCTCAGCCTTCACTTCTTCATCAGTGTGTGGGTTTGCTTTTGACCTGTGGCGACAGAAATAGCGCCTCCCTCCCAGGGCGGTTGCGGGATTCAGAGAGACAGTGGAGCCGTGTGGCGGCGCACACCTGTAATCCCAGTACTTGGGAGACCGAGACAGGAGGATCGCAGGTTTGAGGCCAGCCTCTGCAACTTAGTGAGCCTCTCAGCAACTTAGTGAGACCCTGTTTCAAAACAAAAAGGGCCGGGGGTATAGTTTGGAGGTAGAATGCCCCTGGGGTCAATCCCCGGCACCACAGAGAGAGAGAGAGGAAGAGAGACAGACAGACAGACAGACAGACGGACAGTGGAGCTGGAGGAGCTGCTCAGGCAACCCAGTGGCTAGCGGAAGGGTTTGGGGGGACTGGAGAGAGGCTTTATGCTGGTGTCCTGCCTCCCTCTGTCCAGGAAGACTCTTCAAGTGAAGATAGTCGATGACGAAGAATATGAGAAAAAGGATAATTTCTTCATCGAGCTGGGCCAGCCCCAGTGGCTCAAGCGAGGGATTTCAGGTGAGGGGGGCCAGCGGGCCTGGGAGGAGTGAGGGGCCTGGGGCTGGGGGACCCCTCGGGGCTCCATTGCGGCCGCTCGCTGCTTTGCGCTGGGGTACCTGAGCTCCTCGGGGAAGTGGTCTCACTGTCTGTCTGTCTCTGTCTCTCCCCAGCTCTGCTGCTCAGTCAAGGTGAGTGGACTTACCTGCGGGCGTTGAGCGGGCCGGAGCCGCTGGAGGGGTCTGGGGGAGGGTCTGAGCCCCGCGGCAGGGTCGAGGCAGGTTGGAGGCAAGCTCAGGGTAGATGCGAGGCGGGTGAGGGTTGGAGCCCGTCTTGACTGGGTGACCACAGTCAGGGTCAGAGTTAGGGGTTTGCAGATCAGGAGTATGTTTGTGGTCAAGGATGGGGGAAGAGCTGGGTGTGGTGGCACTGGCCTATAATCCCAGTGCTTGGGAGACTGAGACAGGAGGATCACAGGTTCGAGGCCAGCCTCAGCAATGCAGTGAGACTCTCAGAAACCCAGCGAGACCCTGTTTCAAAATAAAAATAAAATAGGGCTGGGGGTGTAGCTCAGAGGTAGATTGCCCCGGGGCTCAATCCCCAGTACCACAAAAAGAAAGAAAGAAAGAAAGAAAGAAAGAAGGAAGGAAGGAAGGAAGGAAGGAAGGAAGGAAGGAAGGAAAAGAAAGAAAGAAAAGAAAACCTGTGGTCCTCTAAACTCTCTCGCCCTGGGCCAACTGTCTATCACTTCTGCCCACATTCTATTGGCTGCAACTTGGTCACGTGGTCACGCCACCTGCAAGGAAAGCTGGGAAATGTGGGGAAGGCATATAAGGAAGGAAACGGGTTCAGGTTGAAAGCCCAGCAGTTTTGTTGTAAAAGATGGCACTGGCATTGGGAGTGGGGACTGAGGTTTGGGGCCAGGCATAGGCCTGGAGTCAGCTCTGGGGTTGGCATTTGGGTTTCGCGTGGCGCACCCATGGGCCAGCTGTTGGTGAGTGTTAGAGCTGGGTCGGGGGTTGAGGTCAGATCCAGGGTGAGGGTCGGGGTTTGGAGTCAGGGGTGGTGGCTGAGTTACACTCGGGCCGTAGTTTAAAGTCAGTCTTGGAGTTGGGGGCCAGAGCTGGGCTGGATTGGTATTGGGCTTAAAGGGCCAAAAAACTTTAGGAATATAAATGACCTCAGGGCCACAGCATAGGTGGGTTTGGGTCCAAGATTTGTGCCCATAGCAGGTGCCTGCCTCTTTCCTCACCACCTAAGACATACTCTAGGATGTTTCCAGAGCTGGAATAGAGACCAGGCCTCCCACAGGGGTGGCGATGATGATGACGGTGTTGGTGATAATAACAAAGAAAAGAGCACTTATTGAATATTTATTCTGTGCAAGGCACTGTGCTAAGTACTTCACATGAATTAATTTAACTCACAACCACCCTATGAGGTAGGTATTGTTACTGTGCCCATTTTACAGATATGAAAACCGAGGCACAGAGAGAGTAAGGCATTGCCCAAGGTCACACAGCATCCACACGTGAACTCTGCGCTTACCAAGTGAATGTCATGGCTCTCAGGGAAAAGGGAGAGGGTGGTCAGTGGGAGGCCGGAGGGGTCACAAGGGGTCGTCTCCAGGAACAGATAGGTACAGGCAGTAAAGGCATCACAGGCCCAGCTAGGTAGGCCTCCTGGGAGTCTTAACTCCCATCCCTCATGCTGCAGGAGATGGAGACAGGAAGCTGACGGCAGAAGAGGAGGAGGCCCGGAGGATAGCGGAGATGGGCAAGCCAGTTCTTGGGGAAAACTGCCGGCTGGAGGTCATCATTGAAGAGTCGTATGACTTTAAGGTGATTCTCTGGGACCTTGCCTTTCTGGAGTCTGGCCTGGGCCATTTCTGTAGGGGAGGTTCTGGAAAGGGCGGAGCCATAAAGACCTCAAGGGTCACTGGCTGAGGGGCCCAAGGCGATCTCCAGTGGCGACATCAGCACCACGGACAGCGCACGCATCCCTCGCTCTTGCTAGTAGGTCTGGGGTATGGAAGGTACAGGCCCTCTGAGCGTGGGGTGTTTGTCTGTCCCCAGCCCCGGTGCCCCTTATAGAGCCACCCCAGGGTGCTCATGCGTAGTGATCACTCTTCCACTCTCTGTCCCCAGAACACAGTGGATAAACTCATCAAGAAAACTAACTTGGCTTTGGTGATTGGGACCCACTCGTGGAGGGAGCAGTTTCTAGAGGCAGTTACAGTGAGCGCAGGTAAGTGGAGAGGCAGGGAGGAGAGAGAACAGAGAGGGGCGGAGAGGCAAAGACACACAGGAAGGGAGAGAAATGAGAGGAGAGGCAGAGAAAGGAACAGGGAGAGAAGAACAGAGTGACTCAGGAGAGAAGGGATAGGACGGACCCACGGAGAGGCACACATGGGGGAGAGAGAGGAACAGAGAGGTCCAGAGAGATGAAGAAGGTGGAGAGCGGAAACAGCAGAGACAGATGCTCAGAGAGAAGGTTAGAGACACAGAGAAAGATTGAGAGACAGAACGAACGTTCCTGCTCCCTGCAGAGAGCCAGAGAGGCAAGTAGACACCGAGATGCAGAGAGGTGGCAGAGAACAGAGAGGACGGGCAGAGAAGGCGTGGGAGGAGGGGGAGAGCTTGGGTTTGCTTGGGGCTGAAGGGAGGGGGTCGTGGCTTGGGCTTTCTGCTGGTGGAGAGCATCAGGCAGTTGTCGGATAGGAACAGGTGCAATGGCCTGGCTTTCCCAGATAGAGCCTGGGCTCATCCGTTGCCATGGAGACAGTCTCTAGGCACCCGGCTCTCTCCCACCTGCTCTGGTTCCCACCCTCCTTATGCCTCACGCGGCCCCGCAGTGCCCCCGTGTGACCAGAGATGCAATGACACTTGGATCTACAGATTGGATCTTAGACACTGACAGTGGCCCTTTGTGATACAGAGAGGGGAAACCGAGTCTCCGAGCTGGAGGAGGGACTGGGCTGAAGTCCCACAGGGAGTTCATTTTTTTTTTGGTACTGGATATTGACCCCTGGGGCATTCTACCTCCAAGCTACATCCCCAGCCTTTTTTGTTTTTTGGTTTTTATACTTTTTTTTTTTTGCGGTACCGGGGATGGAACCCAGGGGCATTCTACCTCTGAGCTACACCCCCAGCCCTACTTTTTATACTTTATTTTGAAACCGGGTCTCACGAAGTTGCGGAGGGCTTCACTAAGTAGCTGAGGCTGGCCGCAAACCCGGATCCTCCTGTCTCAGCCTCCCAAGTACTGGGATTACAAGCGTGCACCACCACGCCTGGCCTGGTTTTTATACTTTTATTGGTTCAGTATAGTCTATCATAATGTAGTTCATAGTGATAGTGACACACATGCACACAGCACTTTGTGGGCTTCCCCCTGGCTCCCTCCCCTTATTTTTGGTTTTGAAACAGGGTCTTGCTAGGTTGCTGAGGGCCTCACTAAGTTGCTGAGGCTGGCCGAGAACCTATGATCCTCCTGTCTCAGCCTCCTAAGTACTTGAATTACAGACATGTGCTACCACCCCAGGCTCCCTTAACATATTTCTGAAGGATCTTCTAAGCCCAGTGTGTACTGCTGGGCACCCAAAAGTGACCAGGACAGCCCTGGCCCTGCCCTCATGGAACGTACAGTCCAGGGAAGAAGGCAGACATGTTACAGGAGAGTGCTGACCCACAGAAGGCAGGGCTGGAAGGGGATACCCCAAGAGAGCCCACCTGGAGAGCTGACCCAGCCTGAAGTCCACGAAGGCTTCCTGGAAGAGGAAGCCCCTGTGCTGAGTCTTCAGGTGCTGATGGACGTCAGCCACGTGGATGGAGATGACAGGAAGGTGTTCTGGGCAGAGGGAAAGCTGAGTGCAGGAATCTAGAAGTGTGGGATTCAGGCATGCTTAGGGAAGGTGTCTAGTTTGGGGCATAAAGAAGAGATGTGAGATGAGGCTAGAAGTCAGCAGAGTCTGGGTTTGAGTCTGGCAGTAGGGAGCCAAGGCAGGATTAGGAGCAAAGAAGGGAAAAGCCCCTAGTGAGGCAGCGATGGCCTCCCTGCCCTGACCCAGCCATACTCCCTGGGGTTTGGTTACAGATGAATTCAGCAGCGTACAACAGGACACTCAACCCCAAACAGCTTCAGCACACTACAGTTTACTTTCCTATGGAAGCAAATCCGCAGTTGGCGGTTAGCTCGTGTCGCGGCCCAGTAGCGTTACTGAACGCTCTGGCTCCTCCCTTGTTTTGCCTCCCTGTTCCCAGGTCTACCCTTGTGGTGGCAAAATGGCTGCTGCACCTCCAGGTGTCATGTCCATATTCCAAGCAGGAAGAAAGAGGAAACAGGAGTGGGGGTGTTGATTTGAGTTTCCAGTGTTAATTTATTGTTTTTTTCTTTGTGGTTCTGTGGATTGAACCCAGGGGCATTCAACTTCCGAGCTACACCCCCAGCCCTATTTTTTATTCTTTACTTTGAAACAGGGTCTCACTAAGTTGCAGAGGGCCTCACTAAGTAGCTGAGGCTGGCCGCAAACCCAGATCCTCCGGTCTCCGCCTCCCAAGTACTGGGATTACAAGCGTGCGCCACCACGCCGGGCTCTAATTCCATTTTATTTGAGGTTGCAGCAAAAACCTCATCCTTTGGGCCGCATCATGCAGAACCAAGAAACCACACAAACTGCTTGGCTACGCACTTATGAATTCAACCTTTTTTTTTTTTTTGACAAGTGACTGAGGAAGCTAGAAGCGTAGGAAGGAGACACATGAGCTGAGTCCCAGGGTTGGCTGGATTCTCTCTGCCTCTGCTGCCATCAGTGGATGCTGAGGAGCGGGGGTTGGACCCGGGAGGTGGCTCCGTGGTTTGGTGTCTGACCTGCTTTTGCTCACTGACTCCCTCTGAGTGACTGCCATACTTACCAGCATCCTTCCAGCTGTGACCCTGGCACGTGCAAGTGTGTTCATTGTTCCTCACCACCTTAGGGCAAGGTCGCCAAAGCATTTGATTTGTGCTTTTACATCACACAAATTGCCGCGGGCCAAAAGCCGGTCAAATTAGGTCACCATCGGTGACACACTCAGGACTAGGCATCCTTTACAAAGCTCAGAAAACACAGCCATGCACAGCATTTCTGTAAGGAAAGCTTTCCAGAAACCCTCTGTTTATGTCTTGTTGCCAGACAAGGCAAGAGGGCCACAGTTGCAAGGGATTCTGGGAAAGCATGTATTTAGCATTGCTAGTTGCAAGGAATTCTGGGAAGCTGAATATTTTTATCTGAGGACATGGCTGTTGCTATCCTCAAGAGATTTGGGGAAAGTGACTAATTTTAGCTGGGTGTATGTCTCTCTTGCTGCAGGAGATTCTGGGATGGAGAGTACACTAGCTGAGGATGTGACCAGGGTTAGGCTGCAGTGAATCTGAAGAGTGAATATTTCTAGCTGTGGATATGGTTTCCAGTAGCTGTAAAGGCTTCTGGAATTCTAGAAGGAATATTTTTAGCTAGGGATAAGGCCATCTCTTAGCAGCCAGGGATCCTGGGAAGCTGAGTATTTTTAGCAAGGTACATATGGAGAGATTCTGGGAAAGTAAATATTTTTACCTGCGCCCATACACCAGCCTAGCTGCAGGGGTTCTTGGAAAGTTCCTATTTTTTAGCAGCTCACATAGCCACACCAAGCTGCAAGGGATTCTGGGAAAGAAACTTTTCTAACTGTTGACATAGTTACCTGCCTGTAAGGGATTAAAAAATAACTTTTTGTGTATGGGGTACTGGGAATTGAACCCAGGAGCATTCTTTTTTATTTTTTTGCGGTACCAGGGATTGAACCCAGGGGCATTCTACCTCCGAGCTACACCCCCAGCCCTATTTTTTATTGTTTATTTTGAAACCGGGTCTCACTGAGTTGCAGAGGGCCTCACTAAGTAGCTGAGGCTGGCCGCGAACCCAGATCCTCCGGTCTCCGCCTCCCAAGTACTGGGATTACAAGCGTGCGCCACCATGCCCGGCTTTGAATCCAGGATCATTCTACCTCCAAGCTACACTCCCAACCCTATTTTATTTTTTACTTTGAAACAGGGTCTAGCTAAATTGCTGAGGGCCTCATTAAGTTGCTGAGGCTGGCCTTGAACCTGCAATCTTCCTGTCTCAGCCTCCCAAGTACTTGGATTACAGGTATGCACCACCATGCCCAGCTTGAAAGTAACTTTTTTATCTATTAACATAGCCACATGGCTGCAAGGGATTCTGGGAAAGTAACTATTTTTAGCTGTTGACATAGCCACACCTAGCTGCAGGGATTGTGGGAAGGTAACTATTTTTTTAGCTGTTGACCTAGCTGCAAGGGATTCTGGAAAGTGATTTTTTTTTTTGCAGTACTGGGGATTGAACCCAGGGGCATTCTACCTCTGAGCTACACCCCCAACCCTATTTTATTTTTTATTTTAAAACAGGGTCTCACTAAGTTGCAGAGGGCCTCACTAAGTAGCAGAGGCTGGCTGCGAACCTGTGATCCTCCTGTCTCAGTCTCCCAAGTACTGGGATTACAAGTGTGCGCCACCAGGCCCGGCTCGGAAAACTATTTTTAACTGTTGACATGGCCATACCTAGCTGCAAGGGCTTCAGGGAAAGTAATTTGTTTTGTGAGACTCACCATCTGCAAGTCAAACAAAACAGGGCATTTGTAGGTGAGAAAGGAGGAGGCACGGGTGTGTGCCCCAGCTGGGTCGTGTGCTCACAGGGGACGAGGAGGAGGAGGAGGACGGGTCCCGGGAGGAGCGACTGCCATCATGCTTTGACTACGTGATGCACTTCCTGACGGTGTTCTGGAAGGTGCTGTTTGCCTGCGTGCCCCCCACGGAGTACTGCCATGGATGGGCCTGCTTTGGTGTCTGCATCCTTGTCATCGGCCTGCTCACCGCCCTCATCGGGGACCTCGCCTCCCACTTTGGCTGCACTGTGGGCCTCAAGGACTCAGTCAACGCCGTGGTCTTCGTGGCCCTGGGCACCTCCATCCCTGGTAACTCCCCAGGGGACGGCTTGTTGGGGCAGGGTCTCAGGAAGCCTGGCGGGTGCAGCGTAAGGGAGGGGTCCCACAGAGCCCACCTGGTGGGTCCCAGAGAACACAGTGGGGGAATCATAGAAGCTAAGCCGGGGGTTCTGTGGGCGCCATATGTGAACCGGATCCTCCCCAAAAGCAAGTGGTAGAATGTCCCATAGAACTGAGTAGTGGGAAATGGTAGAAATCAGACATAGGTTCCACAGAAAGAAAGCGGTGGCGTGAACAGCCAGGCGTCGGGAGAGGGGTCTCATGGTCTTCCACAGAGACTCCCTGTTCAGTGGGCTCCACAGAGAAAGATGCTGGTGACAACCGGCCATGGTGGTGCACGCCTATAATTTCAGTGCTTGGGAGGCTGAGACAGGAGGAGTGCAGATTTGAGGGCAGCTTCAGCAACTTAATGAGACCCTCAGCAACCTAGTGAGAACCTGTTTCAAATAAAAAGGGCTGGGAGTGTAACTTGGAGATAGAATGCCCCTGGGTTCAATCCCCAGCACAAAAGAAGAAGAAGAAAAAAGGCAGCATAGCCCAGTGAAAGAAGATGAATCCCCTAGAAAGCACACAGCAGAGCCCACTGAGTGCAGACCTGGACCATAAAGGGAGGCAGTGTGGCCGGCGTGGTGGCGCACGCTTGTCATCCCAGTAGTCGGGAGGCCGAGACAAGAGGATCGCAGGTTCGCAGCCAGCCTCAGCAACTTAGTGAGGCCCTCCACAACTTAGTGAGACCCTGCTTCCAAATAAGAAATAAAATCGGTTTGGGGATAGAAGCTGGAGGTAGAATGCCTCTGGGTTCAATATCCCCAGTACCAAAAAAAAAAAAAAAGTCAGTGTGGCCCAGCGTGGTGGTGCACGCTTGTAATCCCAGTACTTGGGAGGCTGAGACAGGGGGATCGCAGGTTCGAGGCCAGCCTCAGTAACTTAGTGAGATCCTGTTTCAAAATAAAAAATAAAAAGGGCTGGGGGTGTAGCTCAGGGGTAGAATGTCCCTGGGTTCAATACTTAGTACCAAAAAGAAAGAAAACAGCGGAGCCCACTGAATGTAGACCTAGCCCATAGGAGGCAGTGTGTCCCATAGAAGGTAGGCCATGGTGCCTAATGAATGCAGACAAGTCTCACGGAAACAGGGAGTGAGTCCCACAGAAAGTAGACAGTGGAGCCCACTGAATGCAGGCAGGTCCCATAAAGCAGGCAGCTGGTCCTCCGCAGGGGGGGCCGGGACTTCGCCCCAGGTGGTCAGGGCTTCGGGCCGCTGGCCTGGGGTGGGCGCCGCTGGCCTCTGGCGCACCCAGCCCGTCCGACGCGCGTCTCCGCCCGCAGACACGTTCGCCAGCAAGGTGGCGGCGCTGCAGGACCAGTGCGCCGACGCGTCCATCGGCAACGTGACCGGCTCCAACGCGGTGAACGTGTTCCTGGGCCTGGGCGTGGCCTGGTCGGTGGCCGCCGTGTACTGGGCGGTGCAGGGCCGCCCCTTCGAGGTGCGCACCGGCACGCTAGCCTTCTCCGTCACCCTCTTCACCGTCTTCGCCTTCGTGGGCATCGCGGTGCTGCTGTACCGGCGCCGGCCGCACATCGGCGGCGAGCTGGGCGGCCCGCGCGGACCCAAGCTGGCCACCACCGCGCTCTTCCTGGGCCTCTGGTTCCTCTACATCCTGTTCGCCAGCCTGGAGGCGTACTGCCACATCAGGGGCTTCTAGAGCCCTCGGGCCGGCCGCGGGACGCACCCGCTCCTGGACCCTCGCCTCTCTCCAGACTCGTGCCCTGGGACTCAGCTCCGCTCTGTCCTCCCCAAAGACAGCGCCTCCTCCTCCTGAAATCCAGCCTCCCCTTCTCCTGGGATCCCACCGTCCCCTGCCCTCTGTCCTCCGCAGTTACCCCCCATCCCAGCCCATCCCTGTTAAACCCCTGGGGAAATTTCCTCCCCAGAAAACCACCCCTGTGACCATTCTTCCTGAGAATTCAACGTCTCTCTCCCTAGACACCCAGCCTGGCTCTGTCCTATAAGCCTTCCTTCCCCTAGTAACACCCTCCCCAAGCTGTGCTCCGGGGCCCCAGAACATACCCTCCCCGGGGACCCTCGGAGGTAGGCTGATCCCTCATCCCAGGAGGCATGGATCTCAGCCCTCTCCCAGCCCCCAGGGAGCGCCGTTCCCCACGGGGAGGGGGCTGGGGGTCCCAGCTCTTCTGATTTATCCTCTCGGGCTCTTGGGAGGACTGTGGTCCCCGAGGCTTGGGGAAGGGAGAAGTTTGGGGGTTCGCTCCCGGGCTCATCTGGAGGAAGTACGTTTCGAACCCGCGACTTCTCACATTCCAGCGCCCCAACTTGCCCTCCACTACCTCTGAGAGCCCAGCCACGCCTTGGAGGGAGGGGCCTGTGTGTGTATATAGTGTGTTTGGGGGAGGGGGGACAAGGGAGGGTGCATGTTTTGGGGAAAGGAAGTGACAGGCTTTCCTTTTGAAAGGGCAGCAGACTCCCTCAGCCTTGAGACTCCGGTCCGGCTCCCCTGACAATCTAGAAGGTTCATTTTGCCCTCAGTGCCAGCCAATCCGGGCAGGACCCTCAAAGAGAGACCGAGGGTCCCAGAGGACCAATGCTACAAGCCAGCAAATGCTGCCACATCTCTGCCTGTTGGGGGGCGGGGGTGGGGGGTGGGGGGTGGGACTGGGCCCAGGGTCTTGGTGGGCATTTTTAACTTTGGAGGCCACCCATCTACTGGTAGGCCATCTGCATTTTCTTACTGTTGACGTTTTCTGCCTAAACGTCATTTGGGGTATGGGGAGTGCTGCCCACTCCCTGAGACCCTAGGACGACCCTTCCACCCCATAACCTCCTGCTCCTCTCAAGTTTTTCGCCTTCTATTGTCTGGTTTTGCGTTAGCCCAACAGCCCAGCCCTGGGCCCCGCCCTCCCCCAGCTCATCTGCATCACTCACTGTCTCTTCTCTGTGGTTTCTGTAAACGTTGCCATAAAACTTTGAAATTCTGCCTGAAAAACAGTCTTCCCGTGGGAGTTGGGATCCAGGAGGAGGGGGCTGATGGGGTGTCTGACTGAGATTTGGGCAGCTGTGAAGTAGACCAGCTAACTTGGGCTTTTAGGGTCCCCCAGTCCTCTGCAAGACACATCCACCAGCCACGCAGAAGGGCGACAGGAGCTTCCACTAGCCACGCCCACCTCATTAGCCTGGGCCTCCACTAGCCACGCCCACATCATTGGTCTGGGGTTTCTGCTAGCTACACCGGCATCATTAGCCTGGGGCCTCCACTAGTCACGCCCACCTATTAGCCTGGGGTTTCCTCTAGCCACGCCCACACCACTGGCCTTGAGCCGCTGCTAGCCACGCCCACCTTATTAGCCTGGGACTTGCACTAGCCACGCCCCACCAGCCTAGAACTCCCACCAGCCACGCCCCATTTACCAGCCACGGAGTTCCGCTAGCCACGCCCCATTCACCAGCCACAAATATTTCTCTTCCTAGCGCAGCCTGGGAACACAAAAGTTAAGGGCCCTAATTGGCTAAATCAGAGATAGCTGGGGTTGATGGAGTTTTCTAAATAAAGCAAGTAATTTTCTCAGAATCCTGAAATAGGAGGCGTGCGTGCGTGCGTGCGTGCGTGTTCCAGGTATAGGGCACAGTCTATGTAAAGGTGCGCAGACCTGGAAGGTAATGGCTTTTTCAGAGTCCTGGGAATGGTTAGCGTGAACAGAGTATGGGGTGCATGGGGGACGGGGAGTGGAGAGACCCTAAGAGAACCGATTTTAAGAGGCCTTAGCTGCTGGGTGCGGTGACACACGCTTGTAATCCCAGTATTTGGGAGACTGAGAAAGGAGAACCGCAAGTTCAAGGCCAGCCTCGAGACCCTGTTTAAAAATAAAGCCGTGCGCCGGGCGTGGTGGCGCACGTTTATAATCCCAGTACTTGGGAGGCGGAGACCGGAGGATCCGGGTTCGCGGCCAGCCTCAGCTACTTAGGCCTCCGCAACTTCGTGAGACTCGGTTTCAAAATAAAGAATAAAAATAGGGCCGGGGAGCGCCGGGCGTGGTGGCGCACGCTTGTAATCCCAGTACTTTGGGAGGCGGAGACTGGAGGATCCGGGTTCCCTCGGGTTCACCGCCAGCCTCAGCTCGCTGGCTCGCTCGCGCTCTCTCTCCCTCCCTCCCTCCCTCCCTCTCCTCCTCCTCCTCCTTCTTCTTCTTCTTCTTCTCTCTCTCTCTCTCTCTCTCTCTCT
>PVJS01041558.1:0-17900 GCA_004027185.1 Glis glis
CTATTTCTAAAAGAAAAGTGTTGTTTTTATGCAAATAGGTCTGGAATAGTACAAGATAAAATTAAACAGCTACAAGATGACCTAGAGAAAAGGAGACGAGAACTAGAAGAGAACTCATCCTTTTGGTCTACCGCACTAAATGGGTGGCTACCTTACCTCCTCCCTCTGCTAGGACCCATTTCTGCCATCTGTTTAATTGAGCTGATAGGACCCTGTTTCTTCAACTGCTTAATGAATTACCTTCCGAAAAGATTACAGTCAATCAAACTTATGGTACTTCACAGCCCAGCCCATTATCTACCCTTACCCCAGGAAGAACAAGCAGAAGCCGCTTTCTCAAGGATTGAGAAAGGTGAATAACAGGAGTAGGGAATGTAATAATGTACCCGAAAAAGTAATTTTTTTAGCCTCATTTTCTACCCTAGAAATTAAATTCCCTGTCTTTACTGCCCTAAGGACAAGACTAGTTCCCCAAGGACGGAAAGACCAGTTCCTGCCTTTATTGATAAACCAGTTCCTGCCTTTATTGCCCCTAAGGACAATACCCAATAAATCAGTTCCTGCCCTTACCTCCACTCCGGACAGAGCCCTAAAAACTGACCCCCACCCCTGTGTCTAACCCCCTACCCTAAACTAATCATTTTACTTCTAAATAAGGGAAAGCTTTCTGTGGTTGGCTGATTCGAACCCAAACTGCAAAAATCTGTGTCTGTAACCCCAGCTTGTTCTATAAAAAGAGAGCTGTAAGCTACACAGGGGCTACCGTTCTAGCCTGTGCTGGTGGACGGTAGCCCCGCGGTATTAAAAGTCTCGCCTTAACTGAGTTGGTGGTCTTGGAATTTCTGTTTCTCGTGCCTTGTACAACAACCTCTAACCTGTGATCGTCCTGTCTCAGCCTCTCAAGTACTGGGATTACAGGTATGCACCACCAAACCCAGTGTGAAATATATATATTTTTTGTTCTGGGGATTGAACTCAGGGGCATTCTACCTCTGAGTTACACCCCATGCCATATTTTTATTTTCTATTTTTGAAACAGGGTCTCACTAAGTTGCGGAGGGCCTCACTAAGTAGCTGAGGCTGGCCACAAACCTGCGATCCTCCTGTCTCAGCCTCCCAAGTACTGGGATTACAATCATACACCACCATGCCTGGATTGAAATATTTTTTAATAATAAAACTGTGTCTGTGCTGTGTTAGGCAGAATGAAGAATGGAACCAGGCTGAACGAAGATTGGGGAACAAAACTTTATTATGACATCTGCCAGCAGATGGGCTGAGACCAAAATGGGAAGTCCAGGGTGGGAATACTATTTATAGGAGAGGGGTCTGCAAAGTCCTTAAAGATCTGCAAAGCCTACAAAGCTGGGTGTGTGAAACCAGCGTGGGGCCAGTTTCAGTGGAATCAGGTGAGGTCAGCTAGTGAAATTGAATTTAGCCTGTCTTGGTCTTATCTTTCGCACTGCACAGACTGCAAAGAAACAGACAAGGACATGATAAGCAGCAACTGACCCTGGGAGTAGAAAGTTGCAGCAACCAGTTATTGCCCCTGGTCTTTACGTGATTGGATTACATTGTCCTAATGTACTGGACACGTACGGGCTATGCTTCTTTTCGTTATTACGGAAACAATGCAGTATAATAATTATTTACAAAGCCTTTACACTGCATTAGGTAGTATAAATAATCTAGAGAGGATTTAAAATATATGGAGGATGCATGTTGATTATATGCAAATATTGTGGCATTTTATATAAGAGATTTGAGCATCTGAGGATTTTATCTGCAGGGGGTCTGGAACCAATGGAAATTGAGGACTGACTGTATATTATTCTTTGTGGGTCATATGGTCTCTGACTCAACAACCACTCTAATGTTGCAATGTAAAAATTGCTGTCAGAGTTGATTATTTCTGTGTAAAAATTTACTCCCAAACTGAGTGACTTAAAACAGCACGTATGTTGGGCATGGTGGTGCACACCTGTAATCCCAGACTTGGGAGGCTGAGACAGGAGGATCACAGGTTTGAGGTCAGCCTCAGCAACCTAAGGAGACCCTGTTTCAAAACAAAAAATAAAAAGGGCTGGGAGTGTAGCTTGGAGGTAGAATGCCCCTGGGTTCAATTCCCAGTACCCTTTCCCCCAACACACAAAGAAAACCCCACATATGAACCTCACATGGCAGAACTGGGTCTCTTCGTGGTCACAAGGCCATCATGCCTGTGTTGGCCAGGGGTGTGGTCTATCTGAAGGCTCAACTGGGAAGGGACCTGCTGCTTCCAAGCTCACATCTAGGGTGGTTGGTCGGATTCGGTTTTGCACAGGGTGTTTGACCTAGAACCTCAATTTGCTGGTGCTGTTTTCCAGAGGGCACTTACAGTTCCCTCTCACGTGGGCCTTACACATCAAAGCACGCAAGCTGAGATGGCAATAGAGAGAGAATCCTAGAGACCGGCAGTCACAAAACCAACTGCAGAAATGACATCCTATCACATTTATTCTATTGTATTTTTTTAATTGTTTGTTTGTGATACTAGGGATTGAATCCAGAGGCATTCACCTCTGAGCTCTGCCCCCAGTCATATATATATATATATATTTGGAAACAGGGTCTCACTAAGTTGCAGAGGGCCTTGCTAAGTTACTGAGGCTGGCCTGGAGCCTTTGATCCTATCTCAGCCTCCCAAGTACTGGGATTACAGATATACGCCACCACACCTTGCCTCTATTCTGTTTTTAAGAAGCAAATCACTACTAGATCTAGCCCACATTCAAAGAGGCTTGCATAGGATGAGAGGACTAGGAGACAGGGGCCCATGTCACAGGATGCCTACTGCTATAGCCATAGACAGTATACAAATGAATGGATATAGGTGTGTTCCAATAAAAATAACTTGAGGAACAGACAGATGGAATGATATCAGCAAAAAATGGTAGCGTAGGTAGTTCCAAGGGCATATCTCTCAAAAGAAACATCCCCAAATTAAGCAAAAATGCTCATAGTCAAGTGTCGAAATTCTGCAGAGATGATAAAAGCTTGTAGTAAAAACATAAATGCTGAGTGAAGAAAAAAAGGAATGTGAAATGATAGGCCATCAAGACAGCGAGAAGGCAACACGCAAATGGGACAAAATATTTGTAAATCATATATCAGAGATTTGATTAATTTTCAGAAAATATAAAAAGCACCAGTAACTCAACCACAACCACCAACAACCAAAATCCAAAACACCTTAGTCAAATATTGGCAAAGGACTTCAATAGACATTTTTCAAAAGAAGATGTACAAATGGACAGTAAACACACTAAAATATGTTCAACATCACTAATCATGAGGGAAATGCAAATCAAAACCACAACGAAATAGTAGAATATACTCATTAGGATGGTTACTACCAAAACTCAGAAAGAACAAGTGTCAGAGAGGGTATGAGAAATTGCAACTGTTGTATGTTGCTGGTGGGAATAGAGATTGGTGCAGCCACTGTGGAAACACTAGAGCCAATCCTCAAAAAGTCAGGCACAGAATTATCATAGAACCCAGCAATTCCACTTCTGGGTCTATATCCCAAAGAATTGAAAACGGGGGCTCAATCATTGCACACCAGTGTTTATAGCAGCATCATTTACCTAAAAATGGTAACTACCCAAATATCCACTGACAAGTGAGTGGATAAACTAAATGTGGTATATATATATATACCACATATATACAATATATATACCATATATATATATATATATACATAAAATATTATTCCACCTTAAAAATTAAAGAAATTCTGAGACATGCTACAACATGGCATGGACCTTAAGAACATTATGAAAAGAGAAATAAGCTAAACACAAATAGTCAAATATTGTATCATTCCACTTACAGGAGGTTCCTAGAATACTCAAATTTATAGAGACAAAAAGTAGAATCATGGTTACCAGGGCCTGGGGGAGGGGAAGAAGAGTTATTTTTTGATGGGTACAGAGTTTCAGTTTGAAAGAATGAAAAAAAAATTGATCAAATTTGGATTACATTTTCAGAACAATATGATTATACCCAATGCTATTGAATCATATACTGAAAAAAATAGTCTAGATAATAAATTCAAAAGATTGTCAAGGGCCTTAAATAGAGGTTTTTCTAAAGAATATATATAAATGATTATATATTTTACCACTATCAAAAAAATGAGGAAAGAGGAGTGGCCGCAGCAGGCGGAGTGACATGTTACTGTTTGGAGCGATGCCATGGGTTCTTGTTCTTAGCTAGTTTAGAAAAAGTTAGCCAGAACTACCGTTGCAAGCTTGAACAAAGTTTTATTATTACAGAGAGAAATGGGGGACAGAGTAATCAAAGCACTATGCCAGAGGTGACGTAGTGGAGTGCCTTGAAAGTAAGGCACTAATGCCTTTGAACATATACAATTTTTATAAGAATTACTATCTCTTGTTTCTTAACCAATAGTCTTTTCCCACCAAAAGCAGGTACAGATCAGCAAATTAAACCTTTTCTTCTAGACTTATTTGTTCATCCTTACAGGGACAGATAGGACAGATATTACTGATCAAAAGGTATTGCTTGGTTAACGAGGTCAGGGAGCTGTATGTTAAAAGCCCGCTTTATTCTTTGTTTTTATTTTCATTAAAGTTTAAAGCATGTATATTGCACACCTGTGTCCTTGGTGAGTTCTCCGCATCTTCTTATCTCTATCTGCTAGAAGTTACTTATTATGTTGAAACTTGTTTCATAATAAAGGAAAGAAAATAAACAGGGATATAGTCTTTTAAAGTATCAAGGATTTGGGACTATAACTATTTTGTGTTATTAGTAATTAATATTGGGTTAATATAGCTTGCTTTTTTATCTTTTAATGTTAGTCTTAGCTATTGTGAAAGTCTATAATTCTTTTCTAATTGCATGTGTCTGTGCCTGCAACATTCAGTGTTTAGGTGGACTAACAGCCAACTTTTAGCTGACCAAGGTCAACCTTGGCTGCCGCTCTCAGCTTACAATTTAGAGACAGAGAAAAGGATTTTATTGTTCTGCCTGAGTATGAGAGCTTGTTCTCACTATTAGCACTATTAGCAATTGATACTTATTAGCAATCAATGCGAGCCCAATCCCCATCAACATGGACAGCTGTACTCTCACATTGTCTCTCTGGCCATGAACGTTGCCCATCTCTTCTTCTATTGCTGCTTGCTGTCCTTGCTGTTCTTTCTGTCCTGCTACCTCCCTTCCTTGACCATAACCACTACACTCACTGTAGCCATCAGATAGAAATTGGACTATAATGACCACTAGGAGGTGATTCCTTGTCTTCCCCTGGCTGCAGTTCCAGGTCCAGTTCCAGGTCCACCCTAGAGCCAGGAAATGCAGGGATGGAGGGCATGTAACCTGGGTCCATTGGCTGCCTTGAGAAATAGTACCCACGTACCTGCCTGTTGCATACACAAGCCTCCCAGCATCTAAACAGGGTCTGCTACTATCGTTGCCTCCATGTGTACATCATCAACAAGGAGATCTGTGTCTGCAGTCTGTGCCCAAAAGGGACTCCTCAGACTTGGCCTATGCTGGAAAAGTTCTCCAAATGGGGCCTGATGTCCAGCCGTGGCCTGGACCTGTCTGTGGGGCTTCCTGTGCCAGGAGTTGAATGGGCTGGTAGGGTGCAGTTGGCATGCTGAGCCCTGGACCCTCCTCAGATCCAAGGGTCCTCAGGCCCTGCTTCACCTGGGTTTTCCCCACTCCTTCTGATATTCCTTTTATCCAGTAAAAGTCAGTGGCTACAGCCCTGGGCTTATAAACTGTAGTGCTGTAATGGGGGCCTGCTTCTGACCTTGGCAGATAACAGATGGCCTGTTTCAAAGCTGATATTTTTCCTTCACCCCTTGTTAATAAATAACATGCTCTTATCTGTTTACTGATGGATAGGTTCCTGGCACCTGTGGATCCGAATAAGAACTGACTCAAGGAAGACTTAAACATGAATTGTGTCCTTTCTGATAAACACATCAGCATGACCCTGGCCTGTGGACCTGAACTGATTCAAGGATGACTTAGACATGAATTGTGTCTTTTCTGATAAGATACCAGCATGACCCTGAAAAGCTGTCTCTGAAAAGGGACTTGATTCCTTTGTTTGGAGAGATTCCAAGGCTTGTTCCTTAATGCTTAAGTTCACTGGTTTCTCTGATTTGCTATCAAAACAGTAAATTTATTTTTCCTTCTTGCCAAAGGCTTGTCCCAATTATTTGATTTGGCAAATTGGGGGAGGTACTGGGATTCAGTAACAGTGCTGCATGCTCTTCTCCCAGACTGTAGACAGAGTGGGGGCTTCCACTGCCCAGTCTCCATCCTCTGGATCAGAGGCATCTCAGGCTTCCCTGTAGTAACTGGGCCCTTGATGTGTATCTGCTTGGTCCCTCTGAGGACAATCTCCCAACTTAATAGTTCCTTGAGGTAGGCTATGCCACTCACCCTGCTGGTCTCCTCTGATTCCCTCTGTTTCCCTAGGCATGGTCTACCTTTGTTTTATACAAAATTTAAAAAATATACTTTTGCAAAATATAAAAATAAATGAAAAAGGGAATAATCTATAGCTAGAGATAAAGTCTAGAATATCATGCTAATTCACATTGGTAAAGCATTCAGGACAATACATCAATATATAAGAATTTGTTAAATAAATGCCATACACATTGTTCTTTATCTTGTTTCTAAATTTCTGGTTTTTGACAAACAACTATGAAGCATTCAAAGAAACAAAAAAAGTATGGCCGATTCACAGAAGAAATGAACAGGAATTATCCTAAAGAATAGTTGGTCTACCTCGGTAAAGACTTCCAGTCAATCATCTTAAATATGCTCAAAAAGCTATAGGAAATCATTGACAAAGTGTTAATGGAAATCAGGAAAATGATTATGAATAGAAAATATCAATAAAGAGATATAAATTACAAAAAGAATCCAAGCAGAAATTTTGGAACTGAAAAGTACAGTAACTTAAAGGGAATTTCTCCAAAGGGTTTCATTAGCAGAGTTGAGCAGGGAAAAATAAAGAATTAGTAAACATGAAGATAGGTATATTGAAATCATCCAGTCTGAGGAGTTAAAAAAAAAAGATGGGAAGCAGTGTCTAAGAGATGTGTGGGACACCATTAAAGCATCCCAACACATGCACAATTCATTAGGAGAATTCAAGGATAGGAGAGGAAAAAAGGGTCAGAAAGGATATTGGAAGAAATAATGGATGAAAACTTCCTGAATTTGATTTAAAAAATAAAAACATGATTCCAAATATTCAAGAAGCTTAATGATCTCCAAGAATGATAAACACAAAGAGATTCATGATGAAATACCTTATAATCAAATTCTCAAAAGACAGAGGATTTCCCCCAACTCTCCCCCTTACCCTTAACCCCCCCCCCCATATGTATGATACTGGCGATCTATTCCAGGACCTTGTGCATACTAGGCAAGAGCTCTAGTACTAAACTACATCCCCAACTCCAGAGAATCCTGAAGAAGCAAGAGAGAAGCAACTCATCATGCATAGGGATCCTTAATAAGGGAATACTGCAAGGTGGGTGCCTGAGGGAATTCATTGAAATCCAGTACTGAACAGTCAGAGAATCAGAGATTCAGAAAGCCAGGTGTTTCAAGCAGAGGACAGGATAGAATACATTGGAGCCAAGTCACAGGCTGCAGCGGTTCCGGCTCACCTCAGGGTGGGGGTGGGGGTGAGGGTGGGGGTAACAGAAACAGAAAGAGAGAAATAATGCAGACTAATTTGGCAGGGGAATGTCTGTTCAGAACTTAGCAGCATCAGAGGCTGCAGTGAGCAGATGTTTGGAAAGAGCTCCTTGATTCTCAGCTGGTGAGTGGAGAGCTGAGGCAGACACCATCCTGATGAGCCTACACTGGAGCTGGCTGTGGCCGGAGCTCTCAGTAAATATGGCAGAGTGTGCGCTGGGTAGAATATGATTGAAACGGGCACAGAGAAGTTGTGTTTAGCGGGGTTCAGGTCAGAAATACAGAACGGAGCCCAGCTCCCTTTCCCTTTGAGTCTGGTGGTCTGCATAACCAGTAGAAGAGGGTCCGGGAAACTGGACAGATGGGCGTCTCTACATTCAGGGCCTAATCCTAGGAAAACCATATTCAAGCCAGGCGAGTCTGCGGCAGGCCACCCAGGGAGGTTGGTTGCTCTGCCCTATGAGTGGAATCCTTGGCAGGCCCTGTGACCCAGACGCCCAGCAGAGATTAGCATTTGCCCAGCCCTTGAAATGTATCAATATAATCTCTAGGAATAGACAATCATCCAACAAATTCCAAAATTCCAGCCAGACCTAGATCCTAGCTGCTGGAACTTAGAACTCTGCACCAGCCCCACTCTAGGAGGATTGATCTATTCTGTCTGGGCAAAACTCCAATGATAGTACTTTCCATTGCATCCTACCTTGTGCTGCAAGCAGGGAAGCTGAGACCCATTTCACCCAGTCTCAGTTCCAGGGCAATCCAGTCATCCAGCAAGCAATAAAAAACGAGGAAGGGTTTAAAAACTCTGCTCCTGAGCCGGGCATGGTGGCAAATAACTGTAGTCCTAGTACTTGGGAGACTGAGACAGGAGGATCTCAGGTTCACGGCCAGCCTCAGCAACTTAGCAAGGCCCTCTGCAACTTAGTGAGACCCTGTTTCAAAATAAAAACAAAATAGGGCTGGGGTGTAGCTCAGAGGTATAATGCCCTTGGGTCCAATCCCCAGTACCAACAAAACAAAACAAGCAAACAACACAACACAACAACAACAAAAACTAAGAGGAGCATAGCCCAAGAAGAAACAAAAAGTACTGTACGGCATAGGGACTGAATATCTAACCTTGTCCACAATGAAGATAATTCAGTTTTCATTAAGATTTTTTCTTATTTT
Organism: Glis glis; assembly: GCA_004027185.1. Classification (NCBI taxonomy): domain Eukaryota; kingdom Metazoa; phylum Chordata; class Mammalia; order Rodentia; family Gliridae; genus Glis; species Glis glis. The sequence continues at coordinate 8,920 of PVJS01041558.1, forward strand.
GTTCTTGTACTGCTGATTGGTTCATGTACATACATGCGCACACACACACACACACACACACACACACACACACACAAATATTTTTTTTCTTTCCTTTTCATCATTTTTTTATTATCCTTTTGTTAAACTGTTTGTTTTGTTTTTTAGGGTTGGTGGGTTTGTTTTTTGTTTCTCTTGCCACTCTGTCTATCCTTTCTTCTCCCTCTAAAGCCAAATTACCCATTTCTCTCTCTCTCTCTCTCTTGTTTTGCTCCTTTTTATCCCTATTCTTTCTTCCTTATGGCTGTCATTTGCTACCTCTCTTCTGCCTTCTCTTTTCTCCTTTTGAATATTCTAAACTTTCTTTTGCCTCCCTGTCCCATGTTCTTTCCTCTTAATAAACTGTGTTATTATCATCAGTTAGAACAATTTGTTTTATATAATTTCTACCCCTACCGTTCATGTTTTTGCTATTATTTGTACTGCCATCCTAGTTGACACCTGGTGTTTAAAGCTGTTTCTCATGCATGGATGTTTGTTGTTGCTGGTGTTAATTGCTGACCCCATCATTCCTGTTGTGGGTTTTTTTAGTATCGTAGATGTCATAATAGGTGCCTGGTATTTATTTTAATGCAGAATATTGCTCACAGCTGTGGTTGCTGTTGTCTACTTTCCCCTATTGGTGGGATCCTAGGAACCTAGTGTGTGTCAAGTTCATGGAATAGATACTCTGCTGCTGAGATTCATCTCAACCCAGCTACGAGAGATTGCACCTTGTTACAGTAATCATCTCCAAAGAACTAGTAGGGACACTATACTACAAAATGAGGTGCAAATCAAAGATCCCTGAAAACATGATAAAAAAGGCCAATGAGAAAACAATATATGCTGATTTGAAATCAGGTATTGTGGTGCCTTCTGTATGGTTTTTATTGCTCAGAATTGCTTTGGCTGTTCTGGGTCTTTTGTTCTTATACATGAAGTTTAGGACCATTTTTTTTCTAGTTCTATGAATGATGACATTGGTATTGGTGGGGGTGTTTGTGTGCTGGGGATTAAACTCAGGAGCATTCTATCTCTGAGCTACACCTCCAGTCCTTTTTATTTTTTATTTTGAAACAGGGTCTCACTAAGTTGCTGAGGCTGGCCTCGAACCTGTAATCCACATGTCTCAGCATTCCAAATACTGAGATTATAGGCGTGTGCCACCGCATGCCTATAAGCGTGATTATAGATCATGCTTCAAAAATACCAGTTAGAGATGACATTTTGGGGGTAACTGAGGAAACTTGAAGTTGGGCTGGATATTTGATATAATCCAGAGGCATGGCTTATTTTCATTAGTGTGATAATAGTATTATGGTTATGTGAAAAAAAGTCTATATTTTCATACTTTTTAATTTGGAACAATCTAAAACTTACAGAGAATTAGAACAGCAGAACATCTATATACCTATACCTTTGCCCCATCAAGTCTCACCAGTTGTCACAACGTCTTTAATAGCAAAACAATCCAAGGCAGATTATGCACTGCACTTACTTGGGACCTCTTCCAGTGTCCTTCAATCCCCACGAGCTCCTCAACCTTTCATGTCTTATTGTCCTCAACATATTTACTTATCTGTTCATTTCCCTGTACAAGGCAACTTTCCAATCCTGCTGTGCCACCCGCTTCACGATGCTCTCCTCACATGGGTCCCAAGCCCGGGCCCCTAGCTGCTCTCCTGCCCTGTCAGCTGTTCTCCTTGTTCAGGCCCTGGCAGGTGGCAAGCTGCCTTCCCACCAAGAAAAAGGAAAGAAGGCAGGCTGGCAGATATTTACATTTCCAGGAGAGGTATGCTTATTATCTGGAGATTTCTTGATGGTTTAATTTGCTTTCAAATGATTCAACAGAAAGAAAAAGAATATGTCCATATATGTGTATATATTCCTTATAGATGAAACAAATATGACAAAAGCTAAAAATTAGTGGGGATGTGGACGATCATTGTACAACACCTTCAACTTTTGTGCACTTATAAGTTTTATAGTAAAAACTTCAAGGTAAAAGGTACATAGTTGTTTCGGTCAGCATTCTCACGGATGTAATCCAAAACACCTGACCACCACAACTTAGAGGAAGGAAGATTTATTTGCTCACAGTTCTAGAGATTTCAGAGGTTCAGTCCATGCCAGGCTGGGTGAAGTCTGTGGAACTCAGGGCATGGTGGTGGGAGGCAGAGAGAGAGAGCTTAAGGGCTCTGCTGTCACATCACGTAGACTGGAGGCAGAAAAGAAAAGAGGGGAGGAGGGACTATATATACTCCCCAAGGCCACACTCCTGGGACCCCTCCTCAGCAACCAAGTCCTGCCTCCAACATGGCTACCTTGTCTCCATATGGTTTAAGGGGACGTTCTAAATTCAAACCATAACAATAGTGCTCATAACCTGCAGAATCTACCTGTCCATCTATATGAAAATCTTCAGCAAACAATCCTAAGTGGGAAAACTTCTAAGCATTCCTTTTACAATCAGAGACTAGATGATGTCACCCATTGCTATAGTTTGAATGTTTTTGTCCCATTTAAAATTCATGTTGGAACTTAATGATCTCCAAATTCAGGTGTTGCTAATTTGGTAATATTAAGAGGTAGGGCCCTTAAGATATGAGTAGCGGCCAGGCGTGGTGGTGCACGTTTTTAATCCCAGTACTTGGGAGGCTGAGACAGGAGGATTACAGGTTCAAGGCCAGCCTCAGCAATTTAGTGAGACCCTCAGCAATTTAGCAAGACCCTGTTTCCAAATAAAAAATTAAAGAGGGGCTGGGGGTATAGCTCGGACGTAGACTACTCTTGGGTTCAATACCCAGTACCAAACAAACAAAAACAAAAGATGTGAGTAGCAGATGAGTTTTCTTCCCTTGCTAATGAGATTGAGGTTTTTAAAAAAGATGCTTCTCACAGCATTTAGGCAGCCTGTTCTTTCACCCTCTTGTCCTGTGAGGATACAGCACTCTCTCCTTTTGCCCTTCCACCTTCTGTCATCTGAGGACACAGCAAGAAGGCCCTCACCAAATGGCAGGGGCATGATCATGGAACCCAACCTCCAGAACTCCCACAGACCTCCACTCTCTACGGCTGGGCAGGGCGGAGATCACTCTCTTCCTGGCAGTGCTCCTAGCCTGGGGACCACTGTCACGTCCCCCACTTCCTCCTCCCCACAAGTGGAGTTTGTGATGGAAAATCTAGTTTCTCCATTCATGGTATGGCCTGGCTTGGGACAGTAACTCATTTTTCAATTTGTTCATTTTACAGACAGCTCACAGGAAGGGTTTGAACAGTATTTTTTTTCACTCTGAGACTTAGGGAGTATTTTTAAACATCTTCTAAAAGTAATGTATCTTGAAGAAATCTAAACTCACATTGCAAAGGTGACAATCCAACAACAACAACCTTTTAAAAACAGCTTTATATAATTCACATGCCATACAATTCACCTGCCTAAAGTATACAGTTAATTGGCTTTATGTATATTCTCAGAGTTGTGGAACCATCACCACAATCAATTCTGAACATTTTCTTTGCCCCCTAAAGGCCTCTAATCTGTCATCCCCCAATTCTCCAAGCACATCAAACACTAAGAAATCACTGACCTACTCTTTGTTTCTATAGATTTACCTATTCTGGATATTACATATATATATGTATATATGTATATATGGACTCATACAATATGTGTCCTTATGACTGGCTCCTTCCATTTGACATAGTGCTTTTAGTGTTCATTTTGGTTGTATCAGTAATATGTTTCTTTTTCATTTTGGTTGTATCAGTAATATGTTTCTTTTTATTGCCTAATAATATTCCAATACCACTTTTAATTTACTCACTCATCAGTTGATGGCTGTTTGGGTTGTTTCAGCCTTTTTGTTGTTATGAATAATGCTACTATGAACATTTGTGTACAAGTTTTTGCGTGCACATAGTTTTTATTTTTCTTGGGTACATTCCTAGGAGTGGAGTTGCTAGGTTATATGATAACTTCACTATGTAAAGGCTTTTGAGGAAATGCTGGAGTGTTTCTTAAGGTGACTGCACCATTTTTTTATTCCCATGAGTGGTATATGAGTGTTCTGACTTCTTTAGAGCCTAATACGTAATGAGAACAACTCTTGAGTAATATTATTCCTGCTTGCAATTGGGGTAAATAATCAGGCAGGATCAAAGTTTAATGCCTTCACATCTTGTTTGGATAATCTTGAAGTAGGTCACATCAATTTCTGATCAATTAGAATTTAAATATTTTTACTGTTTTCATGTGCAAGGGCAATCCTATTGGTACAGAATATAGAAGTTAATGAACAGATTCCCTGTTTTTCAGGTTGGAGTCTGTTACAGTTTAATTTATGTCCTCAAGAGCTCGTGACCTGTCTGTCCCAAGCCAGGTCATACCATCGCATTGATGTGTTAAGCAGTGCGGCAAGTTTTGGGGGCAGGGCCTGGCTGGATGTGAGTCCCTGAGGGTGTGGCCTCGGGGACTGTATCTATCTCTTGTGAGTCCCCCATCTTTCTCTGCTTCCCTTGGCCCTGAGTTGAATGGCCTTCCTCTGCCACGCCTGGCCACTACTGCCATTTCTGCTTTGGAGCTGGCTGATCATGGAGTAAAACCTCAGAAACCCCTAAAAACATGAGCAAAAAAACTTTCTTCCTCTAAGTTGTGTTCATTAGGTATTTGGGTCACAGTGACTAAAATGTTGACTAAAACAGTCTAAGAAATGATACTTTGAATCAAAAGACCAATTCATAAAGACAATTAATACCAATAACTACAAAAGAAAGAATAGTTTCAACTCCTGTGGAGAGGGCACTGTGGCTTCCACAGGTATTTTCTCATTTTAACCTCCCTAGGCATTCTTCGTGGGTCATCACCAACTCATTTGCACAGTGTGTCAGCGGGTGCAGCCCCTGGACCCCAATCCTGAGGGTGGCTCCGCAGCCCCCTCCTAGCTCTACAACTCCTGACAGTCGCCTCTGAAGCTGCGCTTTCCAGTCAAGACATAGGCAAGTATCACTGACGTGCTTTCCAAACCAAAGTCGACATGGTCATCGTATCTCAGTGACGGTGTTAATTTGGAGCTTGTGGTGGGGGTAACAATCCATGCTTTGTTTGATTCACTCAGGCTAAAAAAAAAAATGATGAGGATGGGGCTGGGGGTGTTGCTCAGTAGTAGAGCACTTGCCTAACATGTACAAGGCCCTGTGTTCCAACCTTTGTACTGCCCAAGAGGGGGGAGGAGAAGAAAGAAAGAAAGAAAGAAAGAAAGAAAGAAAGAAGGAAGGAAGGAAGGAAGGAAGGAAAGGAAGAAAAGGAAGGAAGGAAGGAAAAGCTGACGAAGGGAAGGGAAAGGGCTGGATTGCCTTCAAAGTTAGAAGGCATGGTGGAACATGCTTGTAATCCCAGTATTTGGGAGGCTGAGACAGGAGATCTCAGGTTCCCGGCCAGCTTCAGCATTTAGTGAGGGCCTCAGCAATTTAGCAAGACCCTGTTTCAAAATAAAAAATAAAAAGCATTGGGGGTGTAGCTCAGTGGTAGAATGCCCCTGGGTTTAATTTCCAGTACCCCCCACCCACCCACACACACATACACACAGAATGTTTGTCCTCCCCCAGGCACCAGTCTTAAAAAGCACTACCCCGGTCCCGGACCTCGTCACCGGACCAGCAGGAACCTTCAGAAGATCCGGAAAATCGTATAACCAGCAACCTGAGGCCTTTCTCACAGACATCGGGATCACCAACCACAAAATCCGACAATCCCAGGACAAAAGGACGGAGAAGGAAGATTGCCATCCACTTCCATCACAATCCACGGGTCCTCAGCACACTCGGCAGGAGAGGTGAGTACTGCAGCCTCACAGAATAACTGAAAAGAGCCCCCCCCCGAAAAAAGAGAGGGTGGGGACACAAGCAGTCTGTGGCTGTAGCTACACAGGAAAATCTGAGGAATAGAGCAGGTCTGAAAGTTGCAGACCAACGCAGCACTCTCTGGGGAGCGCGGCATCCCCACTTCTGCATAGGACACCCCGGAGGGACTGGGCAGCAAACAGAAGCAGGAAGCTGAAAACATCAGTGCTCCCTGCCTGCAACCCAGAAAGCCCGGGAGGGTTTCGTCTCAAACGGGAGGAGAGGGCTGGCCTTGCTGGCCAGCACCCAGGCAGAGGGAAAGAGGGACACCAGCAGTAGAGAGCCGTGGCCTTCCCCCTCCTACTCAGTACCCAGCCACAGGGTGTCTCCACCTAAACAGACAGACCCAAAGGGACTTGGGAACTGGACACCAGAGTTCCCTGCCTGAACTAAAGCGGAGAGAAAAGTGGGTTGCGCGCGGGCTGTAGAGCACGCTTTCCTGTCTGTGCCAGGGACAGCCCCACAGGGACTCCACTGGCGGGAGGCTGAAAGCCCCAGCGTCCCCGCCTACAACCCGGAAATCCCGGGAGGGTCCTGCTCTAAAAGGGAGGAGAGTGCTGGTGTGCCACTGGCCCGCACCCAGCCGCAGGGTGTCTCCACCTAAACAGACAGACCCAAAGAGACTTGGGAACTGGACCCCAGAGTTCCCCACCTGAAGTAAAGTGAAGAGAAAAGTGGGTCGCGCGCGGGCTGTAGAGCTTGCTTCCTCGCCTCTGCCAGGAACATCCCTGAAGGGACTCTGTGACAAGCAGAGAGGTGACAGACAGGTCCATGGACCTTGACACCTGGATCTCATCAACAACTCCATTGCAGCAGACAGAACCAACAATCTACTGGCAGAACAACAGTGGAGTGATACGGGACACAGATATTGAAGAACATATTAAAGGGTGATAAACACACAACAGAGAGCTAAGAATAACCACACAGTAGAGGCTAGCCACCTTTAAGGCACACCTAGCAATAAATATCTACATCCAGAGGAGGTTACTATACAGGGAGAGTGATTAGACACAGGAAACCTACAGAGTGAGAGAGAGATACCAAAAGCAACAAAGATATAAACAAAGAAACCTGAAATCATGGGAAGGAGGAACAACAAGGAAACAATGAGCCCCCACAACTCCACAATAACAGAACCCATTACCACAGAAATGCAGGGATTGACAGAAGGACAATTCAGAACTTCAGTAGTAGAAATGATACAGGATTTCCAAAAAGAATTCAGAGAGAGCCTGAAACAAATGAAGGATCAAATAAGCAAAGAATCTGACACCCAAAATAGGAATCAAATAGAGGCTTTAAAGGAAGTGAAGGATGCAATAATTGAAATGAAGGCATCAATACAAACTATTAACAGTAGACTAGAACACATGGAAAACAGAATCTCACTCTTAGAAGATGACCACTCCAAAAGTGAGTGCATCGTACATAATATAGAAAAAACAATTCAACAACATGAATTGGACATCGAAGAGATTTCAGACAACTTGAAAAGAGCAAACCTAAGAATAATAGGCATAGAAGAGGGAATAGAAGCTGAAACCAAAGGAATAAACAATCTTTTCAGAGAGGTAATATTGGAAAATTTCCCAAACATAGAAAGGGAGGTCAACACCCAGGTACAAGAAACAAACATATAGAACCCCGAATAGACAAGATCAGAGAAGAGGTTCACTACAACACATAATAGTCAAATTGACTAACGTAGAGGCCAAGGAGAGAATCTTAAAGGCAACCAGAGGAAAAAAACAAGTAACATACAGAGGCAAATCAATGAGAATCACCTCCGACCTTCCAAACCATGTCATGAAAGCCAAGGGGGGCCTGCGGCAACATATTCCAAACTCTGAGAGAAAACAACTTCCAACCAAGATTTACCTACCCAGCAAAGATATCTATAAAAGTTGATGGGGAAATAAAAACCTTCCATGACAAACAGAGGCTGAAAGAATTTATGTCTGCCAAACCAGCATTAAAGAAAATACTCAAAGAGATTAACTATAAAGAAGAGATAATGAATAAACGCCAGAACCAAAGAAACAATAATTCCCATCAAACAGCCAACTAAGAAAAGGGGGGAAAACACTACCTCAAACAGATGTCAAAACTCAAAATATTAGGAATTAAGAATCATCTCTCAATAACCACGCTGAATATAAATGGACTCAATTCCCCAATCAAAAGACATAAGGTGGCAAAATGGATCAAAAATCTCAATCCATCTATATGCTGCTTACAAGAAACACACCTTACAAGTAAAGACACTCACAAACTGAAAGTAAAAGGCTGGAGCAAGGTAATCCACGCCAGTGGAACACGAAGACAAGCAGGAGTAGCAACTATGATATCAGACAAATTAGATTTCAAGCCTAAATTTATCAGAAGAGACAAAGGAGGTCACTTTTTACTAGTAAAAGTAACAATCCAGCGAGAGAATATAATGATAGTCAACATTTATGTCCCCAATATAGGTGCGACCACCTTCCATAAAACAAATTCTTCATGACTTTAAGTCACACATAGATACTAATACAATAATATTGGGAGACTTCAACACTCCTCTCACACCACTCGACCGATCTTCAAGACTAAGGGTCAGTAAAGATGCCTCAGACCTAATGAACTCCACAGATCAAATAGACCTACTAGACACATACAGAATATTCTACCCAACTACAGCCGAATTCACATTTTTTTCCGCTGCTCATGGAACCTTCTCTAAAATAGACCATATCCTAGGCCACAAAGCAAGTACTAGCAAATTCAAGAAATGTGACATAATCCCCTGCATATTTTCAGACCATAATGGAATGAAACTAGAAATCAATTACAAGAAGACACAGAGAAATCTCATAAACATGTGGAGACTGAACACCACACTGCTGAATGAAGAATGGGTCAAAGAGGAAATAAGGGAGGAAATAAGGAAATTCCTAGAAACAAACGAAAATAGGGAAATAACATATCAAAATCTCTGGGACACGTTGAAAGCAGTATTAAGAGGAAAATTCATAGCACTGAGTGCTCACATAAGTAGATCTGAAAAGCACCAAATA
>PVJS01041559.1:0-17901 GCA_004027185.1 Glis glis
AGGCCGGGCGTGGTGGCGCACGCTTGTAATCCCAGTACTTTGGGAGGCGGAGACCGGAGGATCCCGGTTCGCGGCCAGCCTCAGCTCTCTCTCTCTCTCTCCCTGTCTTTCTCTCTCTCTCTACCTAGTGAGGCCCTCCGCAGCTTCGTGAGACCCGGTTTCAAAATAAAGCATAAAAAAATAGGGCCGGGGGTGTAGCGTGGAGGTAGAACGCCCCTGGGTTCAATCCCCGGCACCGCAAAAAAAAAAAAAAAATTAAATAGCTGATCCACAATGGGGTGGAGACTCTGACCCACACATTCCTGTCAGCCACTATTCTTTGTTTTGTTTTGTTTTGTTTTGTGGTACCAGGGATTGAATGCAGGGGTGTTCTACCTCCTCGCTACACCCCCGGCCCTATTTTTTATACTTTAGTTTGAAACCGGGTCTCACGAAGTTGCGGAGGGCCTCACTAAGCAGAGAGAGAGAGAGAGAGAGAGAGAGAGGGAGAGAGCTGAGGCTGGCTGCGAACCTGGATCCTCCGGTCTCCGCCTCCCAAAGTACTGGGATTATAAGCGTGCGCCACCACGCCTGGCTGTCAGCCACTATTCTGAACTGTCCCTTAGAGAAGAAACCCAATCCCAAAGTACAGGTAAAAAACCAGACTCCTATGAGGGGCTCCGGGAATGGTTACACAGAAATGCACTCTTTTTATTAAAAACACTGACCTTTTTACTAAAAACAAATATTACAAACTTTTAGTAAGAACAAAGGCCCATGATGAAGGCCAAATTTCCTTTAGAAAGGAAATTGCTATTGCTCTATCAAAAGAAGTATAACAAATATATTACATCTATTATCTCTGTATACTCTTGGCTAATGACTAAGCATGTTCCAGCATAAAAAGAAAAACCTGGCGCATGCCTGCAATCCCAGTACTTGGGAGGCTGAGACAGGAGGGTCACAAGTTCAAGGACAGCCTCAGCAAGTAGAAAGACTCTCATCAATGTAGTGAGACCTGCTTTCAAAATTAAAATAGGGCTGGGGTAGTATAGCTCAGAGGGAGGTAGAATGCCCCTGGGTTCAATCCCCAGTATCACAAACAAAACAAAACAAAACAAAACAAAACACTTTTCTGCCTTAAACTCCACCCTTGTACTTAGATCCTAAACCTAATAACTTAAAACCCTCTATACTGCACATCACTGGGCAGTAGAATATGTTAAGATAAAATTTTCTAGGCCGGGCGTGGTGGCGCACGCTTGTAATCCCAGTACTTGGGAGGTGGAGACCAGAGGATCTGGGTTCGTGGCCAGCCTCAGCTACTTAGTGAGACCCTCCGCAACTTCGTGAGACCCAGTTTCAAAATAAAAATATAGGGCCGGGCGTGGTGGCGCATGCTTGTAATCCCAGTACTTTGGGAGGCGGAGACCAGAGGATCCGGGTTCGCGGCCAGCCTTGGCTCTCACTCTCTCCCTGTCTCTCTGTCTCTCTGTCTCTCTGTCTCTCTGTCTCTCTCTCTAGCGAAGCCCTCCGCAACTTTGTGAGACCCGGTCTCAAAATAAAGCATAAAAAATAGGGCCAGGGGAGTAGCGCGGAGGTAGAACGCCCCTGCGTTCAATCCCTGGTACCGCAAAAAAAAAAAAATAAATAAAAATAAATAAATAAATAAATAAATAAAAAATAGGGCCAAGGGTGTAGCTTAGAAGTAGAACACCCCTGGGTTCAATCCCCGGTACTGCAAAAAAAAAAAAAAAAAAGATAAAATTTTCTACCATCTCTTGCCCATAGGAATGTAAGTTTAAGCAGGGTGAGGCAAAGTTCCTGACTCCAGAAGATGAAATGACAACTTTTCCAACCAGCTGGCCCCTCACCCCAGGTAAGGACTGATCCATTGGACAGGTGCACAGGATAGTTTCTACATACACTGCTTGGAGTACTATAAAATAATTTGCTGAGAGAGAACTTACGTGATTGCAACATTGCTCCCATCTATAACAATATGCTTCAGATCCATTCTCCCTGGTTCATTCTTTAATTCTAGCTTGTAGGGCACTTTTAGAGTATCTCGAAACCTTTGAACCCCTGTTACTGAAGAATCGATATGATCCGAAGGTCCTGCAAACCTTGCATCGGTAACAGGTGATAACAGCTGGGGCAGCGGCATCGGTGGAGAAAGGGGTGGACAATTTGGCTTAGACTGAGGAGAATTACAACTTCCCGAATGTTTTTCACAGGCAGATTTCATATTATTTGGAAGCAAGGGTTCTGCTTGCTGTTGCAAACCATTTTCAGAAAAAACTGGAATTCTGGGCTGGTGACTTGAAGCTCCCCTTGAAACGAAATTGATGTCTTTGGGACTTGAAGGAGCAACAGAAGGTGAAAGGCCATCAGTTTCAAGGTCTATGTTACAAACATAGTTCTGATTTGAACCCCAGATTTCATGTTTCTGTTCTCCTGGCACTGTTCTGAAAGTATTAATTTTGCAATTTGAGGTACATGGTTTAGTTTCTACTTTGAATGGTAACTGAGAAAACTTTTCTATCATATTTTGCTGTGTGTGAGTCTGTGTCTTCTTTGGAGTGGAATCTGTTGTAAGCTCATCCATGCTGCTACAAACACCTTTACTTTTGGTTTTGTTGGGGTCTGGATAGGTAGTACTAGGTGAAAATTCTCTGTCTTCTTGGAACCTTTTATTCTCTTTTTCAATTTCCTCTAAGAGCAATAATGGTTCAGTAGAAGGCCCATATTCCCTAATGACCTTTTCAACAATTTCTTGGGAATAGCCCATGGTTTTAAAGAAGTTTACAAGGATGTTATATTCCATTTCCTCGGTAGTGTCTTTTACATCTGGACTTATATTTTCACAATCAGTAGAAGAATCAGAGAGGTCAATAACTGCATTTCCAGCGGCTGTATTACCATCAGGTAAAAGCTCTCCCTCCTGAACATTTTCTAAGGAAAACTGCTTCTTGGTATGCCTTTCCTCTGAATCAGAGGATCTCCTTTTGTGACAAACTCTCTCTTTGGAAAGCGCCTCTTCGTCTGGGCTTAGACCATTTACTGGAACAAAAAGGACATCTGGTGAACTAGAAAAGACTGTATCCATCTGTTTGGTTAGCTCAGACACAGGAGTCCCGGCTTTATTTCTTGCATCTTCCTGCAAAATCATTTCATCTCTGGAAATATTCAGTCCTGTGGCAGCATTCTGTGTAAACTCCGTTTGTCGAGCATCTCTAATTTCAATAACATCATCATCTCCTGTTTCAAACAGATTCTCCTCACCTTGTGTAAGAGTCAAAAGCTCTTTTTTCAAGGAAGTGGGCAAAATCAACAAGTCCATTGTGTAATTGTCGGCACGAGCTTCAACAAATTGTTTGAATTCCCTTTTCACCTCTGATTCTTTCTGACTGCTGGGTAAGTTCTCATTATTCTCAAAGAGCTTCACAAATTGCTGGATGTGACTCCTGGCCATGACCACTGCCTCTGCACTCCCTCTGATACCAAGAAGGCCGATGTCAAGAACACAGAGGTCAGCACAAGTATCCTGAATCAAGCTCTTCAGAAACAGGTACTGGGCCCCAACAAAAATACAGTGCATGGCCTTGGGGTAACATTCTCTTTCTTCTAGTTCGGGTTCACAGATTCCTTTGATATACTCCTATAAAGAGAAGAAATTAGATCGATATTTAAAAGCTCCTTACTAGCATACACTAAGTTATACAGGTACTTAACACATGGCAAGGTGATTTTATAAGCCACACACCCAGACCTATTTTTTTTTTTTTGAAACAGGGACTTGCTAAGTTGCTGTGATAAACCTCGAACCTGTGATCTTCCTGTCTCAGCCTCCCAAGTACTGGGATTAAAGACATGTACCACCACACCCAGCTTATAAAATGTCATGAGCATGTTTACAATTTGCGGGAAAATGTCATGGTTTCAATAAAAGACTGAAAATAATAGATATAAACTAATTGATCATCTTCAGAGGAACTAAAACGTTTATATGTAAGCTGGGCATAGTGGTACACACTTGTAATCCTAGTACTTGGGAGGCTGAGACAGGAGGATCACAGGTTCCAGGACAGTCTCAGCAAGTAGTGAGACTCTCATCAACCTAGCAAGACCGTTTCCAAATAAAAATAAAATATGTCTGGGGGGGGGGTAGCTCGGAGGTAGAATGCCCCTGGGTTCAACCCCCAGTAACCCCCCCTAAAAGTTTATCTAAAAGGCAGATATTTACTTTTTTTGTTTTGAAACAGGGTCTTGCTAGATTGCTGAGGCTAGTCTTGAATCTGTGATCTTCCTGTCTCAGCTTCCCAAATGTTAGAATTACAGGTGTGCACCACCACACCTAGCTTATTTGTAACATTTTAATTATGCATCTTGCAAGTGTGATCTTAGGCATTTGCCTAGCTGCACAGTGGATAATCCCGAGGCTGGATTTACTCACAACTAAAAAACAAACATCTTTGCTAGCAAGTCATTACTAGTAGGACATAATCCAGATATAAGACAATCAAATGATTTACTAGAGAACAAACCTTGACTTTTGCTTTCGTACCATTACCCTTGCTTTAGAGATATAATAAAAAGTACTACCCTTTCTTTCCAGATTTCTTGAAGGCATTTAGAAAGAACACAACTAATTTAACAAAAATAATTTTTCTAGCTGGTTGGAACAATCTATACCCTATATATTTTTATGTCTGTTTTCTAGGAAAGACCAGACCATTTAATTTAAATGTAGACTCAAATACAAATAACCGGATAATGCTAAAAAGTACTGTCATTCTCAGATACTGGTATTGAAAAGGCATAAACAAGGTAAGAACGGGAATTGGGTATTTTGGCAATGAGGTTGCTATGGCGGCAGAAAAGCGAATCAATCAAGCAAGCAAATACACACAGGACAGCAGAACACATCTGTTAGTATAGCCAACTTTGGTTCTGGAGTTAGAGTCTTGGTCTCAAATTCCAGCAATAATACTATTGGTATAATCTTGATCAAATCAACCTAACCTAGGCCGTTTCTTCAATTATAAAAGAGGTAATAATAGTAAAATCATAAAAGGTTTGACCTAAAGTCCTAACAACAGTGCCTTGCACACAGTAAATGCTTACTAAATAGTAATACTGTTACTTAAACTATCAGTGAAAACTTTCTGGATACACATTTCTAAGTGAGCCTGAGCTGGTGTGGTGCATGCACTTGTAATCTCGGTACTTGGGAGGCTAAGACAGGAGGATCCCAGGTTGACTGCCAGCCTCACCAACGTAAAAAGACCCTGTTTCAAAATAAAAAATAAGCCGGGCGTGGTGGCACACGCTTGTAATCCCAGTACTTGGGAGGCTGAGACAGGAGGATCTGGGTTCGCTGCCAGCCTCAGCTACTTAGTGAGGCCCTCCACAACTCAGTGAGACCCTGTTTCAAATTAAAGAATAAAAAATAGGGCTGGGGGTGTAGCTTGGAGGTACAATGCCCCTGGGTTCAATCCCCAGTACCGCAAAAAAATAAAATAAAAAAAATAAATAAAAATTACGCTGGGCGTGGTGGCGCACGTTTGTAATTCCAGTACTTGGGAGGCTGAAACCGGAGGATCCGGGTTTGTGGTCAGCCTCAGCTATTTAGTGAGGCCCTCTGCAACTTAATGAGACCCTGTTTCAAAATAAAGAATTAAAAATAGAGCTGGGGATGTAGCCCGGAGGTAGAATGCCCCTGGGTTCAGTCCCCGGTACTGCAAAAAAAAGAAAATTAATTAATTAATCCACAAAATTGCTAAGAGTTCATGAAACTACAGAAATACGAGGCAAATGCACAGAGGAGAAGCTCAGCCTCAACCTCAACAGTGTACGTGCAGCTGCGCTCTCTTTGCTCGAGTCCTCCTGAACTAACCTCACTGTGTGGTCCTGGTGGTGAGGCAGGGAGGCAACTGGTGCTGGATAAAGGCACTGTCTTTTTAATAGCATAGTTTACTATGTTTGTTAATAGAGCAATTTAGTTAATTTTTTTTTTTGTTTTGCGGTACTGGGGACTGAACCCAGGGGCATTCTACCTCCGAGTTACACCCCCAGCCCTATTTTTTATTCTTTTTTTTGAAAGAGGGCCTCACTAAGTAGCTGAGGCTGGCCACAAACCTGCGATCCTCCTGTCTCAGCCTCCCAAGTACTGGGATTACAAGTGTGCATCACCACACCCGACTAAATCAAAGTATTTAACTGAGCATGCTTATTCCCCTGGATGTACAAGCAAAGTGTTAAATACTGGTGGCAGTGTCTTTGAACGTCTCCAAATGGGAAACCTTTGGCTACCACATGTTTGTACTTAGGTTGTGGTTTTAAGGGTAGTATTTTTTTTTAATTTTATCTTGAATAAATAGGTTCACAAAATTTGCAAAGGTAGTGCACAGATGCTGTGTACTCTTCATCTAGTTTCCCTACTCACTACATATTGTGTAAAGGTAGTGTAGTATCAAAGCCAGGACACTGACATGGATACTGTATGTGCACACAGCTCTATGCCATTTTCACATGTGCAGCTTCATGAAGCTACACCTCGGTCAGCTTTAGAATTGTCCCATTACCACAAAGATCTCCTCCATGTTATTACCCTTTATGGACAGACCCACCGCTTCTACCTTCACGAAGCTACACCTCGGTCAGCTTTAGAATTATCCCATTACCACAAAGATCTCCTCCATGTTATTATCCCTTTATGG
This sequence comes from Glis glis, assembly GCA_004027185.1. NCBI lineage: Eukaryota > Metazoa > Chordata > Mammalia > Rodentia > Gliridae > Glis > Glis glis. The sequence continues at coordinate 6,702 of PVJS01041559.1, forward strand.
ACACACCCACCACTTCTACCTTCCATCCCCTGGAGACCATTAATCTATTTTCATCTTTATTATTTTGTGACTCCATGAATGTTGTAAATGGAATTGCATAATGTGATTTTTGAGGTTGACTTCTTTTCACGTAACATGATGCTCTTGAAATCTGCTCAAGAGGGCACATGCACCAAGAGTTCATTCCTCACTACTGCTTAGTAGTTTGCCATGGTACTGAAAACTACAGTTTTTAAACTATTTACCTACTGAGTGAGGGGCATTCTGATTGTTCCTGTTGGGTACTACTACAAATAAAGCTGCTATGAACAATCATGACAGCTGGGTGCAGAGGCCCACGCCTATAATCCCAGCTCCAAGGGAGGCTAAGGCAGAAGGATCACAAGTTTGAAGCCAGCCTGGGTAATTTAGCCAGATGATGTCTCAAAATAAAAAAATTTAAGTCGGGCATGGTAGTGCATGCTTGTAATCCCAGTACTTGGGAGGCTGAGACAGGAGAATCGCAGGTTCGCGGCCACCCTCAGCAACTTAGGCCCTCTGCAATTTAGTGAGACCCTGTTTCAAAATAAAGAATAAAATCGGGCTGGGGGTATAGCTCGGAGGTAGAATGCCCCTGGGTTCCATGCCTAGTACCACAAAAATAAATGATATAAAAATTTTAAAAAGGGGCAGGGGGCAGTAGGGTGTGGTGGCGCATGCCTATAATCCCAGTACTTGGGAGGCTGAGACTGGAAGATTGCAGGTTTGAAGACAGCCTCAGCAAGTAGTGAAACTCATTTCAAAATAAAAATAAAAAAGGACTGGGGGTGTGGCTTGGAGGGAGAACGCCCTGGGTCCAATCTGGAGTACAGGGTGTGTGTGTGTGTGTGTGTGTGTGTGTGTGTGTGTGTGTGTGTGGTGTGTGTGTGTGTGTGTGTGTGTTTCAGTGGTAGAGCACTTACTTGCCCAGAATACTCCAGGCCCCAGTTCAATCCTTTGTCCTACAAAAATAAATAAAATTAAAAATCATGCTCAAGTTTTATGTGGACTCGAGTTCTCATTTTTCCAGGATAAATGCTCAGGAGTGCAACTGCTAGATCATATGGTACGTGTGTATTTTTCAAAGAACTACCAAACCATTTTACAGATTGGCTATACACCATTTTCCATTAATGCCAATGTATGAAAGATCCAGTTTTCCACACCATACCAGGTTTTGCTATTGTTACATTTTTTTTAATTTTAGTTGGTCTAGCAGAAATGTAGTCTATCTCATCTTAGTTTACATTTTCCTACTGGCTAGCGATGTTGAACACCTTTCCCTGTGCTATTTACAATCTATACCCTTTTTGGAAAAATGTTTATTTCTTTTGCCCATTTTCTAATAGGATTGTTTTCTACTACTTCTAGTCTTTTTTTTCAGATATGTGGTTTACACATATTGTCTCCTAGTGGAGTTTGTCTTTTCATCCTTTTTTTTTTTTGTGGTACCAGGGATTGAATCCAAGGGCACTCTACCTCTGAGCTACACCCCCAGCCCTATTTTTTATTCTTTATTTTGAAACAGGGTCTCACTAAGTTGCGGAGGGCCTAAGCAGCTAAAGCTGGCCGCAAACCCGGATCCTCCAGTCTCCACCTCCCCCAAGTACTGGGATTATAAGCGTGCGACACCACGCCTGGCTTTTTCATCGTTTTAATAGGTCATTTTGTGACAGTAGTTCTTAATTTTATAGATTTTCTCTTCACCACTTCCTAGGTCCTGCAGATATCTTCTATGTTAAGTTTTATTTTTAAATCTATGATCCACTTTGAGTAGATTTTTGTGTATGGTATAAGGTTTAGGTTGAGATTCATGTTTTTGTTTAGGATTATCAAATTGTTCTAGCACCATTTCTTCAAATGAAATGTCAAGAAACCACTGAAAGGTATCTATGTCAAAAATCAATTAACCATACTCAAGTGGGGCTATTTCTGGGTTCCCTATTCTGTTCTGCCAAACGATCTGTCTCGTCACCAATCCCACAGTTTTGATTTCTGTAATTACATCAAGTCTTTAAATGTGGTAGAGACTGCTCCCACTCATTCTTTTTAATAAAGTTTCTTATATCAGTCTGAGGATCACTGGTATCTGCTGGGTGTTCTGGCCCATGAACCCGGCATGGCTCTCCATTTATTTAGATCGGTTCTGCTTTCTTTTTTAGGCAGGGTTTTTAGTTTTGAGTAGATAAGTTCTTTATTTATTATACTTACATTTACACTTCAGGTTTTGTTTTGTTTTTGAGACAGGTCTAGCTATGTTGACTAGGCAGGCTTCGAACTTGTGATCCTCTTGCTTTAGCCTCACAAGTACCTGGGAGTACAGTCGCGTGCCGCCATGCCCAGCAAGGTGTTTGGGGGGGGGATGGTACTGGGGATTGAACCCAGGGGCATTCTACCTCCAAGCTACACCCCCCTGCCCTATTTTATTTTTTTAATTTGAAATAAGAGTCTCATTAGGTTGATGAGAGTCTCACTACTTGCTGAGGCTGTCCTCTAACCTGCAATTCTCCTGTGTCAGCATCCCAAGTACTGAGATTACAGGCATGCGCCAATATGCCTGGTTTGTTTTTCTTTTGGTACTGGAGATTGAAACCACAAGCATTCTATCTGAGCCACACTCCCCGCCATTTTTATTTTTTTAAAAAAATAGGATCTTACTAAGTTATTGAGGGTGTCACTAAGTTGCTGAGGCTGAACTGGAATTTGTGGTCCTCCAAGTTGCTGGGATTACAGAGGCATGCCACCAAGCCCAGCACAAATGGTACTGTATTTTAAATTCTGGTTTCTGTGTGTTCAATGATAATAAATAAAATGATAAGTGACAGTAGATGTGGTAGCACACACCTGTAATCATAGCTACTAGGGAGACTGAGGCAGAAGTATTACAAGTTTGATGGCAGCCTGGGCAACTTAGTGAGAAAATTTGAAAAAAGGGGCAGGGGACACAGCTGAGTGGCAGTGCACTAGCCTAGCATGCGAGAGATTGTGGGTTCCAATTTCGCATACAGGGGAAGGGTTATGTATAAAGCGGACTTTCCTATGCGAATCACATACACTGCCACCTTCCTGAACTCACTTATCTCTAGTTCAAGGACTGTCTGTGTTTTCATGTGAAATTTCTATGCAGAAAATTACATCATCCACAACCCTTTTTTCTTTTCTGATTTACATGCCTTTTATTTCTATTTCCTGTCTTTCTGCTGAGGCTAGACATTGCAGCACTCTGTTAAAGTCCAGTGGTGAAAGGTGACGTTTGCCTTGCTCATAATCTAAGGAGAAAGAGCTGGGTGTGGTGGCACACACTGGTAAACCCGGCACTTGGGAGGCTGAGACAGGAGGATCACAGGTTCAAGGCTAGACACGAAGTGAGACCCTGTTTCAAAATAAAATATAAAAGCCAGGCGCGGTGGCGCACACTCGTAATCCCAGTACTTGGGAGGCTGAGACAGGAGGATCGCAGGTTGGAGGACAGCCTCAGCAAGTAGTGAGACCCTGTCTCAAAATAAGAAATAAAATCGAAGGTAGAATGCCCAATCCCCAGTACCAGAAGAAAAAAGAAAAAAGAAAAAAAGGAGAAAGTACTCCATCTTTTACCATTAACTTTGTTACTAGTAGTGCACATTTTGTGCAGATGTTCCTTATCAAGTTGCAGTTCTCCTGTATTCCTGGTTTTCTAGGAACATGAACATAATATGCTGAAATATATCAAGCGCTTTACTGCATCAACGGATACAATCATGCGATTTATCCCCTTCTCCAACCTCTTAATATGGTAATACTGATTTTTAAATACTGAATCAGTCTTGAATCTTTGTAATAATTCCTCCTTGATCACAGTGTATAATTATTTCATATATTTAATTAATTCTTTTTGGTGGTATTAGAGACTGAACCCAGGAGCGCTCTACCACTGAGCTACACACTGGACTCTTTTTATTTTGGGACAGTGTCCTGATAGCTGCCCAGGCAGGCCTCGAACTTTCAATCCATCTCAGCCTCCCAAGTACTGGGAATCATGGGCGTGCACCACCTGCACCCAGCTTATTACTGAATTCTATTTGCAAACACTTTTTTTTTTTGTGGTACCAGGGATTAAACCCAGGGGCATTTTAGCTCCGAGCTACACCCCCAACCCTATTTTTTATTCTTTTTTTTTGTGTGTGTGGTACCGGGGATTGAACCCAGGGGTGTTCTACCTCCGCGCTACACCCCCGGCCCTATTTTTTTATACTTTATTTTGAAACCGGGTCACACGAAGTTGCAGAGGGCCTCACTAGGTAGGTAGAGAGAGAGAGAGAGAGAGAGAGAGAGAGAGAGAGAGCGAGCGCGCGCTGAGGCTGGCCACGAACCCGGAAACCGGATCCTCCGGTCTCCGCCTCCCAAAGTACTGGGATTACAAGCGTGCGCCACCACACTCGGCTTATTCTTTATTTTGAAACAGAGTCTCACTAAGTTGCGGAGGGGCTCACTAAGTAGCTCAGGCTGGCTGTGAACCTGGATCCTCAAGTTCTCAGCCTCCCAAGTACTGGGATTACAAGCATGCACCACCACGCCCAGCTGCAAACACTGTTAAGAACTTCTGCATGATTTGCATCTACTCATAAAGGACTCTGATCTGTAGTCCCCCCCTTTTTTTGCGGTACTGGGGATTGAACCCAGGACCATTCTACCTCTGAGCTACACCCCAGCCCTATTTTTTATCCTTTATTTGGAAACAGGGTCTCACTAAGTTGCAGAGGGCCTCACTAAGTAGCTGAGGCTGGCCACAAACCTGTGATCCTCCTGTCTCAGCCTCCCAAGTACTGGGATCACAAGTTTGTGCCACCATGCCCGGTCTATATAAGTCTCTTAAGTGGTCACACTAATGATTATAATATATAAACTTAATCTTCACTGTCCACATAAAATCAATATTCTATCATTTCAAGGAGTATATAAAAACCTTATTACCTCTACAAATCATTTTTCATGTTCTGTATCTTACCACGTTCTGACATCCTGGGGAGCCTTTCAGACCTGGGGAGGGATTGCCCCTTTCAGGGCTAATTCCCACAGACAGTGGACATCTTGCCTGGAGCATGCCTTTCATGTGCACAATGTCCCATCTAGTGTCCTATGCCATCATCCTCCTTAACTAATGCTCACATACCAAGCAAATATATCCCTTGCCCTAAATCAAGCCAGGGTCAGGTATCAGACAACTGGCACCAGTCCCTGTCCAGCCCGCTGGCATTATTCACAGTCACCAGTCCTTACCTAGCCTCCATTCTGCCTTGCATTTCTCATGGAAATCTCAATAAGGGCTGTGGCCAAGGCCCCCTTGCCTCTGCTTCTGCCTCCTGACCAAATCTGATGCTTCCCTCGCTGCCCTGCCCGTGCACCCTTCTCTGAGGAAATACATGTAACAAGTTCTTCTTTCGATGGCACTGACCTCTACGTCATCACTCAGTCACCTCCATAAAATCAAATCCTATGAATACAAATTTTAGGACACCAGCATATAGGTTCCTTTTTCCTTGGCTCTTTTCCTCTCTCCCCACTTTATGTTACTGCTGTCTCACGGTATATCTACATACATTTGTAAACACATCAGACCATGCTATACTTTTTTTTTTCCTTTTTGGTACTGGGGATTGAACCCAGGGGCATTACACTTCTGAGCGATACACTGAGCCCTTTTTATTTTTGTTTTTAAACAGGGAGTTAGCCGGGCGTGGTGGCGCACGCTTGTAATCCCAGTACTTAGGAAGCTGAGACCAGAGGATCCGGGTTCGCCGCCAGCCTCGGCTACTTAGTGAGGCCCTCCGCAACTTCGTGAGACCCTATTTCAAAATAAAGAACAGAAAATAGGGCTGGGGGTGTAGCTTGGAGGTAGAATGCCCCTGGGTTCAATCCCCAGTTCTGCAAACAAATAAATAAAAAATAGGACTGGGGGTGTAGCTCTGAGGTAGAATGCCCCTGGGTTAAATCCCCAGTACCACAAAATAAATAAAATAAACAGAGAGTAAGTTATTGCATGCTGGTGTCAAACCTGTGATCCTTCTGTCTCAACCTCCCGAGTACTGGGATTACAGGAGTGCCCTTGTAATTTTTGCTATTAATGGATATTGAAGAACCTAAGAAGACAAAATAATCTACTACAATTACCCAGACATTTACCACTTCTGTCTGAAGAATTTCCTTTAGCAATTCTTTTGGAGACAACTGCTGGCAATGATCTCCCTTTAGTTTTTTTTCAACCTGCTTCCTTCTGGCTTTTGTGGTTTCTGATGAGAAATCAATAGTCATTTTATTTTTGTGGTACTAGGAGTTGAACCCATGGGCATTCTACCTCCAGGCTACACCCCCAGCCCCTTTTTATCTTTTGTTTTGAAACAGAGTCTTGCTAAATTGCTGAGGCTGTCCTCAAACCTTCCATCCTCCTGCCAGCCTCCCAAGTATGGGGATAACAGGCGTGCGCCACCATTCCTGGCTTACAGTCATTTTAGTTGTTGCTCCCCAACATGTAGAATGTTTTTCTCTGGATGTTTTCATGAGTTTTAATCTATCTTTAATTTTCCACTTATGTGCTTAGGTTTGGATGTGAGATTCTTTGGTTTTATTGTTTGTATTCATTGAGCTTCTTGAATCATTGTATTTACATCTTTTGCCAAATCTGGCAGGTCTTCAGAAACTATTTCTCCAAATTTTTTTTTAGTACCACACTCTTTCTCTTCTCATCCCACTCCATCGCGGTTCAGATTAGATAGTGTTTGCCAGACACAATGGTGCACGCCTATAATACCAGTACTTGGGAGGCTGAGGCAGGAGAACCCCAAGTTCAAGGCCCGCCAAAACAACTTAGACCTCATTTCAAAATAATAAAAAGGGCGTGCAGGGAAGGGGGGCTATAGCTACAGCTCAGTGGTTGAGAGCTCTGGGTTCAATCCCCAGTACCTCCCCCCAAAATTAGATAATGCTTCTTATTCTCTCTTGGAATTCACTAACTCTTCCTCGCCACCTCTGCCTTGATTTTAAAATCAAGCTCAGGGCTGGGAAGTAGTTCAGTGGTCTAGCACTTGCCTAGAGCGCAGGAGGCCCTGGGTCCAACCCCTAGTACTGTAATAGTAATAATAATAATTCTAAAATAATTTTTTTATTTTTGTACTTTTACTGGTGCATTCTAGTCTCACATCATAATGTGGTTCATAGGGACAGTGACACAGATGCACACGGCACTCGCCGGGCTTCCCCTGGCTCCCTCTCCATATAGGTGCATTCTAGTCTCACATCATAATGTGGTTCATAGGGACAGTGACACAGATGCACACGGCACTCGCCAGGCTTTCCCTGGCTCCCTTTCCATATAGGTGCATTCTAGTCTCACATCATAATGTGGTTCATAATAGTGACACAGATGCACACGGCACTCGCCGGGCTTCCCCTGGCTCCCTCTCCATATAGGTGCATTCTAGTCTCACATCATAATGTGGTTCATAATAGTGACACAGATGCACACGGCACTCGCCGGGCTTCCCCTGGCTCCCTCTCCATATAGGTGCATTCTAGTCTCACATCATAATGTGGTTCATAGGGACAGTGACACAGATGCACACGGCACTCGCCGGGTTTCCCCTGGCTCCCTCTCCATATAGGTGCATTCTAGTCTCACATCATAATGTGGTTCATAGGGACAGTGACACAGATGCACACGGCACTCGCCAGGCTTTCCCTGGCTCCCTTTCCATATAGGTGCATTCTAGTCTCACATCATAATGTGGTTCATAATAGTGACACAGATGCACACGGCACTCGCCGGGCTTTCCCTGGCTCCCTCTCCATATAGGTGCATTCTAGTCTCACATCATAATGTGGTTCATAATAGTGACACAGATGCACACGGCACTCGCTGGGCTTCCCCTGGCTCCCTCTCCATATAGAGTATTGATGACACTGCTTTCTCACATGTACTGAATGTCCATGAATGTGATCCCTTCATTGATCCTCCCCCTCCCCCAGCCCACCTCCCTGGCTCCAGGGGGGTTTCTCCTCGTCATCTGGAGTCCCTCTGGTATCCTGATTCCGCATATGAGAGAAAACATATGACCCTTCACTTTCTGTGACTGGCTAGTCTCACTTAATATAATGTTCTCCGGGTTCATCCATTTTCCTGGAAATGACATTTTGTTCTTCTTTATTGCTGAGTAGAATTCCATTGTGGGTATATCCCATAATTTTGCAATCCGTTCATCATTTGTTGATGGACACCTAGGTTGGTTCATAATTTGGCTATTGTGAATTGTGCTGCTATAAACATGGATATGCATATATTACTATAATTTTCTGATTCCAGCCCCTTTGGAAAGATACCCAGGAGTGGTATAGCTGGATTAAAAATAATTTAAATGAAGCTCACCCATTAAGCTTTTACTTAGGTTATTGTATTTTTCAGTTCTAACTCTTCTATTAATTTCAAGAGCATATGCAATCGCCTGTTGGAGATTTCTTATTATTTTATTATTAATAGATGTTTTATTATTTGTCAGATGATTCCCATCTGTGTCACCTCAAGACTGGTGCCTGTTTTCCTTTTGGGTTAGAGTTGAGATTTTCCTGGTTGTTCGTATAACAAATAATTTTGTACTGTATCCATTTTGAATATGGTGGTATGAAATGCGTGGCTTTGTTTAAATCCTATGACTGTGCCAGGCATGGTGGTGGATGCCTGTAATCCCAGTACTTGGGAGGCTGAGACAGGAGGATCTCAGGTTCACTCAACAACTTAGCAAGACCCTGTTTCAAAATAAAAAATTAATGCTGGGCATGGGGGCGCACGCTTGTAATCCCAGTACTTGAGAGGCTAAGACCAGAGGATCCGGGTTCGCGGCCAGCCTCAGCTAATTAGTGAGGTCCTCCGCAACTTAGTGAGACCTTGTTTCAAATTAAAGAATAAAAAATAGGGCTGGGGGTGGAGCTGGGAGGTAGAATGCCCCTGGGTTCCATCCCCAGTTCCGCAAAAAATAAAAAATAAATAAAAATTAAAAATTAAAAAAAGATCTGGGGGTATAACTCAAAGGTAGAATGCCCCTGGGTTCAATTCCCAGTCAATAAATCGATAAATAAACCCTATGACTGTTGACACTTAACAGGTAACTGACCCACCAGCTGCAACGTGCCTCCTATGAGCGGTAGTCTCAGTGTCAGCTCAGTCTCAAAGCCTCTCGCGATGCTGTTTGCATCTGTCCCGTGTGTGCCGTTGTGTGACCAGTCTGTGTGACTTGGACGGTGGCTGTCTGTTCAGTTCTCCAGAGCCTTTCTTATGCTGAGCTTAGGTCCTAACTTTACGGCTCACTTTTCTGAGCTCGTCCCTCTTTGCAATCTTGGTACTTTCTAATTTCCTGGGCCTCTTGTCTTGGTCCTCCTGCCAGGAAGCTCAGGTTTTGACTATCCTGTTCTGGACTGCACTTCTGCAACTGCCTGGGTCCAGCCAGTGAGGGGACATGGAGAAAAAAATCAAGAGGCTGGCCCCACAACTCCACCAGTCAGATAAAAAGGTTCTCCTCCCTCAGGGTTTTGGCTCCTAAACACTTCCACCACCACCACCCGAGGGATTGATAGGAGCTGGGGTATGTGAGTGTGGAGAAAAGAAAAATGTCTTTAATTGGAATTTTCGCACTTCCAGGTGTTCCCCTTGAGCCCCTTGAGCCCCAGCCAGCAGCTCCTACTGGAGCTCCTTCTGTGCACCGGTGCCCATTTCCACCTCCGGGCTGTGCTGTATTATGTTCGGGCTGCAGGATAATAGAGAGGAAAAAAATGGTAAACTCGCTGCCAGTTGGTGCTCTGAATCCTGGCCTTCTCTCCCAGTCTGTCTGCTACTATTTACTTTTCAGACTCCTCAAACAGCTGCCGCATTCATTCTGTCCAGGTCGCACAGCTGCTGTATTCAGCAGGACTAACAGGATCCTCTCTCTAACTTGTACTGGGAACCTCTTTGCTGGCTCTTACACTGGAGCTGTCTGTTGACTCTCATGAGTCAAAACTGTCGAGAGAACTGTGCAGCCACTGGGATAAGGAAAAGATCAGATCTTTTTAGTGGGCCACCAGCAACAATCAGTCAAACTGGAGGGGAGAAATTTCTTCCCTAGATTAAAAAAACACACCATAAAAAAAAACAACAACACTTCAGCGGGGTGTGGTGGCGCACACCTGTAAGGCTAAAACAGCAGGACTGCAAGTTTGCAACCAGCCTCTGCAATTTAATGAGACCCTGTTTCAAAAAATAAAAAGGGCTGGGTGTAGCTCAGAGGTAGAATGCCTCGGAGTTCAATCCTCAGAAACACACACACACTCAAAAAATGGCTAATGGCTAATTCTCAGCCAGATGTGGTGGTGCACACCTGTAATCCGAATACTTGGGAGACTGAAAAAGGAGGATCACAGGTTGGAGGCCAGCCTCAGCAACTTAGTGAGACCCTCAGCAACTTGGACAGACTTTGTTCCAAAATAAAAAGGGATGTGGGTATAGTTTGGAGGAAGAATGCCCCTGGGTTCAATTCCCTGTACCAAAAAATAAAAAATAAAAAGGGGGCTAATTCTCTAAATGATCCGAGGTAAAAGCCATATACCAACAGATTCTGCTCAGGCACAGAGCTTCCAATTGGCTTTTCAGATTTTTTTTTTTGGTGTGTGTGTGGTACTAGGGACTGAACCCAGGGCCATTCTACCCTCAAGCTACACCCCCAGCCCTTTTTACTTTTTGTTTTGAAACAGGGTCTCACGCCAGGTGTGGTGGCGCATGTTTGTAATCCTAATACTTGGGAGGCTGAGACAGAAGGATTACAGGTTTGAGGACAGCCTCAGCAATTTAATAGTGAGACTCTCAGCAACCTAGTGAGACCCTGTTTCCAAATAAGAAATAAATCAGGGCCGGGCGTGGTGGCGCATGCTTGTAATCCCAGTACTTTGGGAGGCGGAGACTGGAGGATCCAGGTTCGCGGCCAGCCTCTCTCTCCCTGTCTCTCTCTCTCTACTTAGTGAGGCCCTCTGCAACTTCGTGAGACCCGGTTTCAAAATAAAGTATAAAAAATAGGGCCGGGGGTGTAGCACGGAGGTAAAACGCCCCTGGGTTCAATCCTCGGTACCGCAAAAAAAAAAAAAAAAGAAAGAAAGAAAGAAATCAGTCTGGGGGGTGTAGCTCAGAGGT
>PVJS01041560.1:0-17899 GCA_004027185.1 Glis glis
GGGGAGGGGAGGGGCAGGGAGGAGAGGAAGAGAGAGAGAGACAGAGAGACAGAGAGACAGAGAGAGAAAGGCTGCTATTCTTAATATGCTGCTGTAAATTATAAATCTTACCAGTCTTCGCAGTGTGGCCTTAGGAGACGATTTTATGTTGAAACAGGACAACATTCGCAGAGCTACCAGGCAGAAGCAAATGAAGACTGAAAATGTATTTCTTCTATCAGTTTTAAAAGCTGGCTTGTAGAGCAGCAGCAACTTGGTCCTATGTAGCAACAGTTTAGGGCTCCTTCTAATATTTCTTCTTTCTATTTCATAAATAAGTAAGTAAATAGATGGTGTATTTATCCCCCACCTCTCCTTCCCCCTCCAGGTTGGTCAGTGCTCAGCTTGGGCAACTACCCAAAGGGAGGACTATAATTCTGTTGGATGTTCACTAAAGGTGGGATCCCAGTGGTAGCTTTATAATGGTATCTATTATTAACGCACATCCATTTTGCAGAAAGGATCCAAGCACTCTGAAGGACCCAGTCACATTTTATCTTAAGGAGGCTGGTATTTAAAACGTCAAAAATAAAATAGCTCACACGGCTGAAAGGAAGGCAGTGAACAAGCAGGCAAATGAAGTGGTGCAAGTTGAACCCTGAGGACAGCTCGGCCGGGGCAGTGCTCACACGCAGAAGCTGTGTGCCGTCCAGGACGCGGTTCTCTCTGCAGTCAGATGGCCTCTGGAATACGTGGGTATGGAATAATGAAGACATTATGTTTTAGATCATCATAAGCCCCATCCGTCTGTCCATCCGTGTTTCTTGCAGACGGTTATTTACAGGTACAGAGAGTGGAATCCGTTACTCAATACAGATACGAGCTGCCGTCACTGCGTGTCGATTTGTGTGTTTTAGAGCACAGCTGGCGTTGATACCGGGCTAAATACTCCAAACCCGTGGACACTTGCAGTGATCACAGCGAGGGCTACAAGAATCTCACCCACATGTCCATTTTTTTTTTAAATCCAGGAACTTTATTTAAAATAAGCATATGCATTTATGTATTTAAACTTTTCTTATTTACACAGCTTGTTATCAATTCATGGGTAATTGCATTTGAAGGCTTTTCTCAAATACTATTTAGTAATAATATGCATCTATGGAATGAAATTGATACAATCACATTGTCTTTAAAATCTGTTGTTTTTAGCCAGATAGGGTGGCACATGCCTGTAATCCCAGTACTTGGGAGATTGAGACAGGAGGATGGAAAGTTCGAGGTCAGACTCAGAAATTTAGCAAGACTTAACAAACTAGTGAAGCCCTGTTTCAAAATATAAAATTTTAAATGGGCCTGGGGTTGTAGCTCAGAGGCAGAATGCCCCTGGGTTCAATCCCCAGCACTCACCCCCCAAAAATCTGTTGCTTAAAATAGAATGAGGAAAACATTATAATGAGACCCAACCCACACATTCTTGGTAATCCATTAAAAAGATTTTCCAGTTTATAAAATATATTTCTCTCACTATTAATTCACAATTTAATCATTTGTCTTCATTATATATTTGATATGAGTTTTCAGGGCTTTGAAAGATTTGAGTATTTCTGCCCCTCACAGCACACAGTTGCAAGCATACAAGTTTCTCAGCTTGTAATAAAATCTATTTTAAAACATCATTTTATTTATACCATCCATTTACCTTCAGTAGCACAATAATGATAAAATTAGGACTGCACCTTTTATTTCCTACATTTCTATTCAGTTTTAGAAGACAATTGTGAACTTCAGGCATTTTGCTTTAATTGTGAAACTTAAAAATGAACTACATATCATTTACCATTTATACAACACCCTAACTCTAACTCCAGCCTCTCTGTGTGAATGTTCATACGAGTCTGCTTATTTTTCCAGATATCCATCTGCACAGATATCAATGCATTGATCACACCGTTTTCCACATCGTGGAAGCAGTCAGTCATTTCTTGGTATCCATCCATCTCATCAACCTTAATTGATATTTGCTTGGTGCTTACTATCCCGGGTAGATGGGATTATGCTAAGTGCATGGAATAGTTTAACTTTAATTAAACCTCTTGGGTCAATAACATTGTACATATGCACATAGACTAATGGACTCTATGTATGGATGAAACTGAATGTCTATGCATACAGGGTGGGTCTAGCCTACTGGTCAAGCAGTCTCGTGGTGTGTAGGAGCGTCCTTATTCAAGAGTAAATATTCAGCAGTGCTATTTGCATGCATGGAAGCATTTCTACCAGCTGCACTGCACGTTGGCACCTACCCGATGGCACCAGAAGGATATAGGGATCATTTGGCTGCTTTATTGACTTTCAGAGGTCTTGTGTCAGCTCCATATGTATATTCTATTTAATTTTAAAAATTCACCAACTACAGCCTCCCTCTCAATCAGAAGAACTACAATTACTATTTTCTTATTTAAAAGCACAGAATAATTGTGATATTATCGATAAAATTTATAATCTCTATGATATTAGTAATATCTATCAACCCATCACTGATGCCCTGCCGAAGGTATGCATGGGACTTTCACTGAGTGTTTTTATTTATTCTTTCAATTACTCCATCTGTTTGCATAAAAGCCATTCCTATCGAATCGTTTCAGTTGTTCCCAGATTTTGGAAGGCAGAATATCACAACATGTAGAAGAACAATGCAAGGATTGAAAAAATAATTTCTTCATTGAGAAACATCTCCTGCACTGTCCCCATCCCTGTTTATATACAACAAAGAATAAAGGCTTGAGGCAAGTTTGGAGAAGTATAGTTATTAGCTCCCTAGCTGGTAAGCATATTTGATTCTTTGAGACTTCAGTTAATAATTGTCATTTGGCTGACAATTTGCATTCCTGATGTCTGAGCCCAACCCAGTGTTTAAATGTTCACATTTTTAGGGCATTTATCTAAGGTGGAGTATTTAACCTCTTAATTCAAGTAGTGAATGTGAAACCCGGAAAAAAAATCCACATCAGTAAACAGATTTTTTGGTTGGAGTCAGGGAGGTGAGGGATAATAGAGACCGAGGGGCCGCGAATGAGAGGAAGGCATATGCAGGTTGTTGAACTACATTACTAATGTCCTCTTGCTTTTCCATGCCTGGCCAATACCAGGCTGATGTTTTAGCTAAAACTGTAAACGTCGCCCACCTCCCTGGGGCTTAAGAATACTTGTGATTTACTTTCTTAAGAAGGAAGAAATTCCAGTTTTCCCAGTTCACAGGTGTGCTGCATTTTTGTTCTCTTCAGTTAAGCCAAGAATCACAGATAAACTAATGTGAAAAATGACCTTGAACTATAGGCTGAAAATATTTTCTGTACTGCAGATTTTAAATCTTATCTTGGTGATTTTTAAATTAAGTTGATGCCACAATACACATGATCTAAATGGAGTAAATTAACCTTTGCTTTAAGGGTAAAATAGCATGTGGAGAGTTGTACTTGTACTAACAAACAATACATGTGCACACTGAAGGACTACTTTTGCAGGAGAAGCCACCCAGGCAGGCCTCAGGAATTGTTTGAACCTCAGCAAACACTTTCAGTTGGTATTATACTCTATGAAAGGAGCAATATGGTGCACTGAAAGGTATTTCTACCATCTCCAAAGCACATTATGCAAACCACTGTTTATGTGCTCTGAACTCTTTGGGAATAAAACAAGGGGAGAACAGACTTTGGGCCTTTTGGTTATTGGTGTGTTTCCCTATTTCTGAGTTTTGGGGAAGTTATGGATTTTCAGTCTATAAACCCACTGGAAGTCTTTCTCCTGAAATATAGATGATATTTTAACAAAGCAACCTATAATACACGAGTTAAAGAGTGGCTTGCAGCTGGGTGTGGTGACGCACACCTGTAATTCCAGTACTTGGAACACTGAGACAGGAGTAGGTTCAAGACAAGACTCAGCAACTTAGCAAGACCTTTAGCAACCTAGCAAGACCCTACTTCAAAACAAAACAAAACAAAACAAAAAAGGGGGGATGGTGGTGTAGCTCAGAAGTAGAATGCCCCTGGGTTCAATCCCCAGTCCAAAAAAAAAATAAAAAGAGAGAGAGAGAGTTGCTGGCATAAAATCTCAGTGGCCCACCTGTCTTTCTTTCCTGGGAAAGATGACACAGGGAAAATCTCTAAGCTCTCACACTCCACGTGGCCCTACCGCATGGATCTTGAGGATCCCAGGCTTTGCTGAGCCCTGGAGGCCATCCCTGCCACTTGATTTCCTGAAGCTTTGCTAAGCTAGTTCCAAGTTGTTAGGAAAACACCGTCATGGTGGCTGTATTGGTCAGGGTTCACTAGATTAACAGAATTCACAGAATGAGTATATGAAAAAGGGATTTATTAAATCAGCTCACAATGTAGTCCTGAGTTTCGACTTCACGTGAAGAATCAGAGGAATCAGTAGCTGGTCGGGCGGTCTAAGAGCTGGAGCCTTAGGATTGAAGCAACCACCAATTCAGTCCAGTCCAAGATGTGAAGATCAGGAAGCTCTTCGGAGAAACGATGGTGAAGTTTCAGTTTGAAGGCTGGAGGCCGACGATCTCAGACGAGAGCAGAAGATCAAGAAGCTCTTCAAGGAAACGGCAGAGTTGGAAACCTACGATCTCAGAGCAGATGCGTTTTCTTCAGGAAGTCGCGGCTCCCTCCACGCGGCTTTCTCCTTTTATCTAAGTCCTGCACCTATCAGAACCCTGCTACCCACATTTAGGGCAGGATTTCTAGTTCAATCTGCTGTTACACAACCTAAGTCACATGATCTTAGGTGGGTCAAGTTAACAAACCAGACCAACTATCACAGTGGCTCATTCCTGGGTTTTAGTTTGGAATGGCCTTTCAAAGGTCAAGCTATTTCTGTCTGGGGAAGTAGTATGCTCAGAGCCAGAATAAAAAAGAGGACAGCAGAGTTTAGCACGTGTGGCACCCACAACATGTCCCTGAGGTCTCTCCTGCCGCAGAGCACTGTAGTGAATTGCATTTTCACAACTCCTCCCAGGGAGAAGTGCAGATGGTGGGAAGAAATACCATGACAAGCCCCTTGCTAACCCTTGTCGCACCAGCCAAGCACAGGGCTGGAAACAAAGTAGGTGTTGAATACAGAATGTTGAAGTAGGAAATAATTACTAGATGATCTCTGAGCAACATTTGTTTTCTTCCAAAGTGCCTTCTGAAGAGGGTTTTTTCTTTAAGTGGGGAACATACACTAAACTGATCAGCAAGGAAAGTGGAGGCTTGTTTCTAACCTAGCATGTCTCTGTTTAGCACTCAGCCTGTCTGCTAATATATGTTACATATTCAAAGACTATCAGCCTGAAGCAGGGCCAGCTTATCAGTTTGTCCCATTCATTTAATGATTTTAGAAAATGAACTTAAAATTTAAAATTTGAGACAGGTATTAATTTCTGAATATCAGATATTTTTAACCCCAATACGTAAAACAATGAGAAATGTACATATTTAAACACAATATACATATTTGCTCAACTGCATTTTAAGCTTTAAAACATTCAGTACCAAACAAAACACCTAATGTGTTTCAACAAATGTTTGAGTTATGCACAAGATGGCTGAGAGATCACTCAATGGTGATCTCTGTAACCCTGCTTCCTGTCATGAAAACATTTGGCCACCAAAAAATGATATTGAGCATACCATCACCATGTATTACAGATTTTCTCTACATGTATAGTGTGTAGCTATGTATGTGTCTACATGTATGACAACATTCTCTACAATTATTATGGAAATATTTTTAGTTTTATTGATATCAATATATATATGTACAAATATACATATTCGTAATATGTAACATGATGTTTTTATATATATAGTGAAGTAATTACCACAATCTAGATAATTCATATAGCCATTAGCTCTCATAGTTATGTTTTGTTTGTTTGTTTATTTATTTGTTTCTTTGTTTGTTTGTTTTAGGGGTCAGATATACTCTTCCAACAAGTTTTAAGTATACAGCACAATATTACTAACTATGGTAACCATGCTATATATTAAATAAGTATATCAGATTCATTCTACAAAACTGAAACTTTGTTCCTTTTGACCCACATCTTCCCCTTTCCCCCACCTTCTAGTCCCAGGCCACTACCATTATACTCTCTGTTTCTATAAGCTATACTTCCACAGATTACATATATAAGTGAAATCATGTACTATTTGCCCTTCTCTGCCTGACTGATTTCAACAAGCATAAGGCCCTCCAGGTTCACCCATGTTATTGGAAATGGCAGGATTTACTTCCTTTTGAAGATTGAAACACACACACACATGTGTCTCTGTGTGTGCATCATCTGTCATTGGGCACTTAAGTTGATTTCCTATCTTTCCTATTGTGAATCGAGCTGCGATGGACATGAGTGAAGATACGTGTTTGGCATACAGATGTCATTTTCTTTGGATAAAAACACAGGGGCGGAATTGAGGTATCATATGGTAGTCCTATTTTTAACTTTTTGAGAAACATCTATACTGTTTTCCTTAATGGTGGTGCTAATTTACATTCCCATCAATAGTGTGCAAGAATTCCCTTTCCTCCACATCCTTTTCAACACTTGTTACCTTCCCAAGTTTGATAACAGCCGTTCTGACAGGTGTGTGGCGCTGTCTCATCGTGGTTTTCATTTGCATTTCCTGATGATTAGTAGTGCTGAGGTTTTTTTTTTCTGTATTGGTTGACCATTTGTACATCTTTTGAGAAATGTCTGTTGAGGTCCTTTGCCCATTTTTAAAGTAGACTGCTTTTTTTAACTTGCTTTTCAGTTGTTTAATTTTGTTATATATTTTGGATATTAAAACCTGTTATCAGATATATTTTGAAAATATTTTTTCTTATTTTATAGTTTTCACTCTGAGGGCTGTTTCCTCTGCTGTGCAGAAGCTTTTTAGTTTTATGTAATCCTATTTATCTATTTTTGCTTTTGTCACCTGTATTTTTGGAGTTATATCCCCCCCCAAAAAAATCAGTACCCATATCAGTGTCCAGAAGCTTTTCCCTATGTTTTCTTTTAGTAATTTTAGAATTCTCAGTCTTATGTTTCAGTATTAATCTTTTAACTTCATTGTTTTGTATCAGATGAGGGTCTAATTTGATTCTTTTGCATGTGGATATCCAGTTTTCCCTCCACCATTTATTGAAGAGATTTTTCTTTTCTCATTATGTGTCCTTGGCACCTTTGTCAAAGGTGCATGGACTATAACATGTAGATTTATTGCTGGGTTGTCTATTTTCTTGTATTGATCTCTGCTTGTTGTTACGACAGCACCATGTTTTGATTACTATAGCGCCACAGTATATTTTGAAATTTACTATGCCTCTAACTTTAATCTTTTGCTCAAGATTGCTCTATTTGAGTATTTTTGTATGTTGATTTTTGGTTTCATATGAATTTTAGTATTAGTTTTTCAATTTCTTTGTAGAGTGCCATTGGAATTTTAATAGAATTGCATTGGGTCTATAGATTGTTTGGGGAAATATGAACATTTTAACGGTATTCTTTTAACATGGGATGCCTTTCTGCTTATTTATGCCTGACAAAGATAAGATTTAAACAACTGATGATAATAAGTAATCCCCCAAATCCCATAAAATCTGGTACTTTAAGGAATATGGTTCTATGGTTTGGAATGCTTTCCATGATGTGATTCCTGGATGAATTATTTTCTGTTGTACAATCAGAAACCATGGTATGTATTAAGGATATCCCCAAAGACTCAAATATGGCATAGCTATAATTGAAAAATGCCTCATTGGTGAATTTCAGTCTATATTGCTTCTTCCTTACTGCCAGAACTTCTGAATATTTATGAAAGAGATTAGTTAAATCCTTCATTGAAATCCTAGGGTGTTTAATTTCCCTGACATTTTTTGTAGATTACCATTTTTAAGAACCTCTGACAAGTCAAAGAAGAATGGAAAACAAAGGGCCTATTACTAAGAGAAGGAAAACTAGATTAACATCAATTTTTTACAACTTAATCAAATAGATAAAACCTGAAATTTATTCCTTTATTTAAATGCCATGTTTGAAAATTTGGAATATTGACTTTTTCAAACCTTTCATTTTATTTTCTATAGTATCCAAATTGCAAAGACCCAATTTTTCAAGTATGTGAAGATATTTAAAAAGATACAATTCTGATGAAATATATGTATGAACTATACATGGAAATCATTTTGTTGATATAATATTAAAACAAAACAACAATAAAAAATTTTAAAGGAATGTCTTTTTGCTGTTCTTTGTATTTCCTTTGAGATTCAAAGGAAACGTTCACTACATTATCATTTGGGATGAATATATGTTGCAATAAATAAGATTATTGATACGCATGGGGATAATTTGCAAGCTTTTCCCCACCATCCCACTCTTTAGCTCACAAGCAGGGTTAGTTACAGAAAAATGCTTCTGCTCGGTAACTGTCCAATCGCAGACCCTGAATTTACTGCTCAGCCAGTCTGTTCTTTGTATTATCAACAGCAAATCCTGCTGTGTGTCAGTATAGGCTCTTAGTGGGTGAAAGCAGATGTGATTGGGACAACAACTCAACATCAAGACTTGTTGTTGTTATTTGCTATTTTATAAGAATTTATATGCTCCTCTTTTCTGCAGGAGCAATTTCTTGTTCCATGGCTCCCAATGGCCATTTCACTGGAACTGAATATTCTACTGATCTATTCTGTCAACTCTTGAAATTCACCTAGTTATTTTCTGTGAAACTCTTTAAAAATAGCATCAAATATCTGATTATAGACATTATATATGTGTGTGTGCATCTATAATTTTTAATATTGAAAACTCAGAAAATAACAGAGGAGATAAAAATCACAGTCATCACTATAGTAATCGCTGTTAACATTCTGAAACATATATTTAAAATAATTTTTCTATGCACAGATATAATTTTAGTGCACTACTTAGCCTACACTTATTTAAATATGTGTGAATATTTTCCCATCATTTTTAATATTTGTGTAATATTTCATCCTAAAAATGCACTGTCTTTAATCAATGAATATTGCTGGACATTTATATTATTTTGAATGTCATGTTATAACAAATAATATATTATAGACATTTTAAGAAGTCATTGATTAGTATACCAACAACATTTTTCTGAAGATAACCCCTGAAAAGTGAAATTTTCTAATGGACGTTGGAATACTTGACCTTGGTATGTCCCTGCTTCAAATCTGTGTTATTTGGGTTATGCTAGCTGCTGTAACAAACAATCTCTAACTTTCAAAGTCTTCATGCATCATAGATTGAATTTTGCCCACACAGAATCTCATAACAACAATCCTGGTCAGTAGTTCTCCTGTGTGGCTCTTCCACGCAGTAAACTCAAGACCCTGGCTCCTTCCATCATCAAAGAACTGATGGGGACCATCATAAGATGATTCAGGATGTTTTATTGCTGTGCCTGAAACCAGAGGCATCACTTTAGCCCACACAAATTGCCCATAACTCATAACCATAACTAAATCTATCCAGCTCTATTGTGGCTTTATCTATGTCTATGTGTGTATGCATGTGTGGGTATGTATACAGTTGTGTGTGTGTGTGTGTGTGTGTGCGCGCGCGCACGCATGTGCGTGCTTGCTGGAAGTGGTTCCCATAAGAAATATGAAACGTTTTGGTGAATAGAATTGTTTCTGTCCCAGGAGCATTTTTCTCGACTTGATGAGGGTACTCGTGTATCCTGAGTCGGGATCAATTTATGACAGTCTTCCCAGCATGATGATTCATAACACCTGTCTCATTCTCAAAACTGTCTTGGTTTGTAAGGTAAATTGTATGGACACCTAGCTATTACTCAATACTACCCAGACCCTAAAGTATCCTGAGTTTCTATTCCCCAGGTCCAGGTGTCCTCCTTCTTCCCAAACTCTCCTCTGACAACTGAATTGCCACCCAACCCTGGCCAGATGAGTGTCACTGAACTGGGAGACCGAGAACAATTCCCAGGACAGAGAGACCCGTGTTGATGCTTAAATTCCTTTCCTGAGAACAGAAGCTGCAAGAAGGTAGAATTTAGTTGGATATTAAAAAGGCATTTCTACAACTAGCATCACCCAAACATTGAAACACGATGTGTTACAAACTAATGAAGTCCCTATGCCCATTTAAATGGAGGTGGGATGAGCATTTACCAGGGATATCATACATACCATGAACTCAATTCACTGGAAGATTGAAATAGATATGTTCCCAAGTTCTCTCCACTCTATGATTCTGTAATTTTGAATGTCATGGTGCTCTTGGAAGGGGGCCCACTGGGTCTTTACAGGAGGACCACCCATTGCTCTCAATGCATCCACTTAAGACAGCGGTGATTTGAACTGGGTCTTGAATCAAGGACTCAACTATGGTTTTCTAAAATAGCTTAATGCAAAGACATTCTCCATGTTTCACAAAGTGGAATTTCCTTTCTTTGCCTTAGGGAATTTCCACTAAAGAATCTAATGCTGTGTCTTTTCAACTGAAATGATAAAAGCATGACTCTTCTTAAAGGCATCCTTTTTAAGTGTGCCACGTTCTCTACAATTCTGGTCATGTTTGCTGCAAGTGAAGAGAAGGAAAAATGGTGATTAGTTACACTCGCATGTTGTCATGAGTGATTGCTAGCTCTGTTTTCCTTCCCCTTCCCATCCCCAGGGGCCTGATTTGCTTATAATGCCATATAAATTATTTTCTTTTCACTATAAAATTTGAGGGAGAGGGAGAGGGAAAGAGAGGAGAGGAGAGGAGAGGAGAGGAGAGGAGAGGAGAGGAGAGGAGAAGGTAGGAGAGGGTAGGAGAGGAGAGGAGAGGGTAGGAGAGGAGAGGAGAGGAGAGGAGAGGAGAGGAGAGGAGAGGAAGGGAGAATAAAGGCAAATAGAAATACATCAAAGAAAGGAAAGAAGGAAAGAGAAAGATAAAGTGGTCACAGGCAAAGTGATATAACTGCTTTGCTTTCATGGTATATGTTGGTAAAATTGCCCAGTGATGGAATAGTTAACAATATGCTATAAAATATGTCTATTTTCAGACAAATTAGAGAAGAATAGTATAATTTCAGAAAACAAAGCTATCATTAGGGACAATGAGCAAGTGAATAGAGAATACAGTTAAGTTTCTGTTTTGACTTCGCTCAGTATGAAGAATTGTTTAAAATAGCATACTCATATTTATGAATTTGAAAATAAGTAGTCTCATACATTTAAAACCATTGACTTTCTCTTTTTTCCTCTACCCTAGTTTCTTTACCTCTTTGAGGAACAGACCAGATCAAATCCAACAGGCTTTCAGATGAATGGATCATAAAATTTGGAGATATACACACAATGGAGTTCTATTCTGCAATAAAGAAGAACAAAATTATGTCATTTGCAGGAAAATGAATGGACCTGGAGAATCTTATGTTAAGTGAGATTAGCCAGTCACAGAAAGTAAAGGGTCATATGTTTTCTCTCTTATGTGGAAGCTAGGGAGTAATTGGGATACAAGACAGACTTTAGATAAAAGAGGAGAAACCCCAGTGGAGCAATGGAGGGCATCTAGGGGAGACTGGTGGTGGGGGAAAGGAGAACTAACAAAGGAAACACTTCCATTGACGTTATGAACATGTATGAGAATACCAATGCCAGTCTCAGCATCCTGTATGGGGAAGGTGGGTAGGAAGGACCTGGGGGAAGCTCACCAAATGCTGTGTGCATGTATGTCACTATCACTATAAACTACATTATGATGTGAGACTATAATGCACCAATAAAAGTATTAAAATGAATAAATAAATAAATTGCGGAGTGTGGGGACTCGCTTTGTGGTACCCACCAGCCTGCTTCAGCTTTTCCCTTCTCCTCTCTCACTCTTCTCTCTTCTTTCAACTCCCCACATCCCAGTGATAATCACAACAAAGAGCATATTTTTCCTAAATTGTTTTTCTTTTCACAATTCAGTTCTAAGAGGACCCACACCACTCACCATTATATCACTTGCAAAACAAATTCCAAGTTATCTTAATCAAAACCAAAAACTCTATCTTGGAAAAAAACAGATTGGTTTTGAAATTTTAGGAATTATTCATGATATAAACCACGTTAGAGGCCTCGGCGGACTTGATGCACATGGGGCAACCTTGTGAAGATCTGAGAAAGGAAAAAGCAAGAGGAAAACATTCTCTGACAATGGCAAAAGGGCAAAGTGTGGCTTCTCCAAGCATGAACATAAAAGTACTAGCGACATTTTGCCTCCTAGATAGTTGCCAATTGATTGATCACATACCAATGTGTCTTACTTTATGTTGTATTAGTAATTGTTTATCTTTGTTGTACAAGTTCAAAAGTAGAGGGTAGTTATGCAGTCAGCCTCAAAGTGTTGCATGTCAAGGTCATTCCTTGGTAGTATCTTCTTTGCATTAATACTTATTCATTCTTCTTCTTGTTTGATTTTCTTTCCCCCTTTTAATTCATGCACTCCCTAGTTTCCATGGTTTTACATACCATGTAAAAGTCATTGACTGTCAATTCTGTGTCTGTGCTCTTTATTTCAGTACTTTAAAGATGTTACTCCAGTGTCTTTGTGTTGGCAATGCTTCCAATGAGACATCTGGTGTTGTTATATTCGTTCCTCTGTAGGTACCATGACTTTTTCCCTGGCTAAGTTTAAGATAGATTATGATGGAATCGAGGTGTAGTTTTCTTTTTTCATGTTCTTTATGGTTGGAGTTTGTTGAACTTTTGGGGTCTATAGTTTTCATTCAGTTTTTAAAGTTTTATCCATCATTTTTTCTAATATTCTTTCTGCCCCACCTCCTTTAGAGATTTTAATTAAAGGTAAATTAAACCACTTGAATAAAATCACTAATCATCTTTTCATTATTTTTAATTTCTTTTCCTCTTTTTGTTTCACTTCATATAGTTTCTATTGCTAGTTCACTGATCTTTCCTTCTACAATATCTAATCTGCCATTAATTCCATTCAGTTTATTTTTTTTCTGACATTATAGTTTTCAATTTGGGAAGTTTGACTTGGGACCTTTTCAATCTTCTCTCTCTCTATTTTTGAACATATGGAAGGCAGTAAAATAACTTGTAATGTCCTTGTCTCTTAATTCTAACATTTGTATCTCTTTGAATTAATTTTGAATGATTATTTTTCTCATTATGCATCGTGGTAAGTTTTAACTTGATGAGTGGTACACATATTTAATTCCTACAAGTTTTCTTGAGCTTTACTCTGGGACACAGTTACTTACAAACAATTTAAGCCTTTGAATCTTGTTTTTAAGATTTGCTAGAGAATTCACAATTGCCAAGTTATGGAACCCACCTAGGTGTGTATCAATGGATGAATGGATACAAGAAAATATGGTATACAAAAACAATGGGATTTTACTCAGTCATAAAAAACTAAATTATGGCATTTGCAGGAAAATGAATAGAAATGGGCAACATCAGGCTAAGTGAGATAAGCCAGACTTAGAAAATCAAGGGTCACATGTTTTCTCTCATATGTGAAAATTAGAGAGGAAAAAAATGAAAGTAAAGGGACCTTGTGAAAATAGGAGAGAGACTGGTAGAGTAGTAAAAAGGAAAGGAGAGACAGAGGTACAGAGAGAAAGGAAAGAAAAAAAGGGAAGGAAAAAGATTAAATTATGTTATGTGTATATGTGAATGTATCACTATGTATCTCACTACTGTGTCCACTTATAATGCACCAATAAAATATTTGAACTTTTTATTTTATTTTTATTTATTGTTTTAGTATTTATTTTAATTTTAGTTTTATTTTTTTAAAGATTTGCTAAGTGAGACAGATAAATGCTCGGTCTAGGATTTACTAATCCCTGTTTCTGAAGCAGGGACCTTATGAATCCTCTGCCCAGTGCTTCTATTACGAGGGTCATCATTCTGGGTAGTGGGGACAGCCACTGTCCCTGACTCTGTGTGAACTTCAAGTATTATTCAAGAATTCTTCTCCCAGCCTTGGATGATTTCCTCACATACAGTCACGAATCCATACTTCTCTAAATACTTGAAAGGACCCTATGCAGGTCTCTGGATTTTTTTTTTTCTGTGCAGCAATCTTCTGTTTTTCTGTTCTGTAATCTGTCCTTTCATAGTCTCCCACGACTCTCCATCCATCACCTCAGCTCAGAGAGTTGACCAGGCTCGCCTGGGTTCCCCCTCCCTATGTCATGACATGTAAAATAAGTAGTGTGATACATTTAAAAGGAAGTAAGCTGGGGCCATCATGCATCTCATCCTGCTGGTTTTTTTCCTCCAATATTACTCTCCTCTATTGCCTGGTGTCGAGGGTCTTGAAAACCGTTGGCTTCACACATCATTCCAATTTGTTTGTCATTTCAGATTAGAGGTTAGAAGGTAAATCCAGGCCTCATTACTCCATTGTGACAGGAAGTGGGATTTCTGTATCTTCTGTTTTGACCTTTTGCTGTATTACAACTACCCACTCAACATTCAAACTTGCATGTCTAACCAGTATTCCAAAGGTATCATGCACACAACTGAATCCCTTATTCCTCACAAAAGCTGCTTTTAAATTCCCCTCTGTGCTGGAGTCATTCAAGCCAAAAATTCTCTTTCATTTCTCTTATACTTCACAGCCTATCCATCACCAAATACCATTAGTTCTACTTTCCAACATATTCCAAATCCAACTTTTTTTTTACCCTGATACCACTTTATTCCAACACAACACCAGATACTATAATAGCCCAGTGTCAGTAGGGGATCTGGCAGGGATAAAAGAGCCATGCACAAAATGATGAATTAGGAAAGAACATAAAGAAATTATTTTAAAAGATGAAGACATGGTTAGGAAAACCGACAAAGAAATGTCCTGTAACCCAGAGCTGGTAATAATGGGAAGTTATTTCTACCAAAAGTCCTGAAGGGACAAAGGGAGGGATCAGGTACCAAAATTCAGAGAAATGAGAAGCCAGCCATGGCCTTTGGTCAGGAGATGCAGCCAACCCTAATCAGCCTCGCAGGTAGGAAGCTGGAGAATTGAACACATTGAGCCTACTCTCCACAGTTTCATGCTGGGAGCTCCATGCCCTAAACCCACCTGCAAGCTAGAGGTCAAAGAAACTCTATGATGTAACACAGAAAAGGCAGATTCCAGGGACCCAGAATGGAGCCAGCTAGAGATCACATCTGGAAGAACAAATAGAAGAGACTGAGCACAGCCCCTAAGTGGTCTCCTCATTCTATTCAAGCCCTTCCATACTCTGTTCACAGTGGCTAGAGAGACCCTTTGAAGATATTAATCCATTTATGTTGTCCCAGGGCGTAAAATGCTGAAATGGCTTTTCCTGACACTTTCAGTAAAATTTAGAATCCTTCCTACCATCTTGAGTTTCTCCATGAGCTCATCTTTGGCGACTTCTCCAAGGCAATCTCTAGTTACCCTGCCCCTCTCTCGCTCTGCTCCAGCTACAGCAGCTTCCTGCTTCCACTCGGGGGTCCAGGCTCCTTCCTGTTCTGCACTTGCTCTTCTGTCTGGATGAAAGCTCTTGACATTCCCTCTGCCCACGTGAGTCTCTGAGAGGTCTCAGATAGACTCACCTATCTCCTCACCCTGCTTTGTTGTCTATTTCCCATAGCACTTACTCCCACCTGTTCATTATCTCCCTTCTTCTGTTAGAATATAAGCTGTATGAGGGTAAGAGCTTTCTCTACACAGTGGCTCCTGTGTCCCTGCCATTAGAACAGAGGTCATCACATTATAAATACTCAATAAACATAAATTGAGTCAGTAAGCATGTGCCAGATAGTTCTCTTTCATTTTTCTTAATCCAGAGAAGTTTTCTTAATGTTCCTTCCAATTGTTGCATCTTATTGGGTAATGCTGCAGTTTCTCCATTTTATTTCATTAAATATTCAAAGATAGTATATTCTTTGCGTGGGCTACTCAAAGAGACTACCCAATCTAGATTTATTTGTTTATTTATTTATTTATTTATTTATACTGAGGAATGAACCCAGGGGTGTTCTACCTCTGAGCTATATCCAAAGAGCTTTTTATTTTTTTGTTTTGAAACAGGGTCTCACTAAGTTGTTGAGGCTGGCCTTGAATTTACAATCCTCCTCTGTCAGCCTCTCAAGTACTGGGATTACAAGGATATACCACCGCACCACACCCAGCCATCAAGGTGGTTAAACAATAAAACTTATTTTCTCACAGTTCTGGGGAGAGAGGTACTGTCAGGATTGGAATCTATTCCTGCTTCTGCCCTCACTTATCATGGTTTGCTGGAAACCCTTGTGGGCACTTGGCTCTGCCTTTCACATGGCATTCCTTGTGTGTGTGTCTGTTTCAAATTTCCCCTTTTTGCAAGTACACCAGCCATATTGGATAATGGGCCCATCCTATATAACCTCATCTTGACTTAACTAATTATATCTACGATGATTCTATTTCCAAACAACGATACATTCTGAGATACAGGAGGGGAAGGAGTTCCAACATCAAAATATGAATTGGTGAAATCACAATTCAACTCATAACAGATAGTGAACTTTCCATAGGAATCAGATAAATAGCAATACATAAGAATAAATAATTAATCTGGGCATGGTGGCACATGCCTGTAATCTCAGTACTTGGGAGGCTAAGACAGGAGGATTGCAGGTCCAAGATCAGCCTTAGTAATTTAGCAAGGCCCTCAGCAATCCAGCGAGACTCTGTTTGAAGACAAAAAATAAAAATAGGGCTGGGAGTATAACTCAAAGTTAGAATGTGCCTGGGTTCAATCTCCAGTATTAAAAAAAGAATAATTAAAATAATATTTTGAATCTTTTAATAATTTATTTTGAACCAGTTTGTATTTTTTTGAAAACTTGCAACAATAGTTCACAGAACTCTCTTATCCCCTTCAATCAATTCTTTGGTTATCACATTTTCACCTTTTCTCTCTCCCTCCCTCCTTTCTTCTCTCTCTGTTTTCTCCCTCCTTCTCTTTTTTCACTCTCTGTACCTCATCATTATTCCTTTGTTGAGCTATAGGAAAGCAAGTTGCAGGCATAATGCCCCATGCACCCCTAAGTTTAACAGTATATAAATCTCCAAAGCAAGGTGCAGAGTTTTGATAGACATCTAAGTAAACACACTGTAACCACCTAAATCAGTAAATCAGTGTTGATACAGGAATCTTTAGTCCGCAAAACACATTAATATTTTCCCTAATGCCTCAGCAATGCCTCTTTCTCCCTTCTGGTCCAGGATTCACTCAAGAACATATCACCCTCAGTTGTCATGCATCTTTGTTCTCTTGTAATGAGCAATGTTTACTTCATCTTTCCTTTTTTTCAGGACTTGAAAGTTCATTCTGCAGGCTTTCCTTCAATCTGGGTCCTTACAATGTTTCCTGTGTTCAGTCTCACACTGGACTCCTGAAGGAACATCACAGGAATGCCCAGAGCAGGAGGCCCATGATGCTCACCTGTCTCACTGCTGGTGATATGAACTCCATCACTGGCCCAAGCATGTGTCTGTTCCATCACTCCACCTTGATGACCCCATATATCCCTTTGTAACTGAAGTATTTTGGAGAGAAATCCTCTGAGACTATGCTACTGCCTGTTCTTCATCAAACTCTACTCCTTGGCCTCTGTTAGTATCACTGCAATCAACACCACTGATATGGTTCCAAATGAAAATTTCCCTGTTGCCATCATTGTTTTTTCTATACCTACTCATTGTCATACTGATTTAAGTAAAAGCCAATGTCTTATTCCCCCCAATTTTATTTTATTTTATTTATTTATTTTTTTTTTTTTGCGGTACCGGGGATTGAACGCAGGGGCGTTCTATCTCCGCGCTATGCCCCCGGCCCTATTTTTTTATACTTTATTTTGAAAC
>PVJS01041561.1:0-17899 GCA_004027185.1 Glis glis
GGGGGGGAGGGACACCAAGAGCTGTGTGCATGTATGTTAACACCAAACTGATACTCATTGTGATGTGAGACTACAATGCACCAATAAAAACATAAAAAAAGAAAAAAAAGAGCTTTGTCACTGAGCCACGCCCCCAGCCCTCTCACAGATCTTATAAATGATGCCCTGGGTGTCAGGAAGGATAGTGGTTCAGTATACCACCTACACACATAGAAAGGAACTAGATATAAAACAAGAAAGTCTAGCACAGAGATTGCAGACCAGCAGCTTATAAATATTTGATTAAGGCCTCTCAACATTTGAATTAATTTCTAACTTTCAAATAGCAGGTTATTTTCATAAAAATCTGCATTTATAGCTTTTTTTTCCTTTTTAATCATAAAATATAGCTGTCTCAGGTCCATATTCCCATGTGGCAAACTGTCTTCTGGCCCTGAGTAGAGTCTGCCCCCTTCAGGTGGGACATTTCCCAGTTCCTCACAGTTCTACCTGGAGGGTTTGCTCTTACATAATCTGAATCTGTGATCCTTCATCTTACAGAGAAACACACCAAGCTATTAACAGGTTAAATTCTGCAGAGTGAGATTGAGGGGGAGGAGACTTTCACCTTGAACACTGTATGCTTTCCTATTTGAAAATTGTTTTAACCCTGGCATAGTGGCTCACACCTGTAATCCCAGTACTTGGGAGGCTGAGACATGAGGATGAAAGGTTCCAGGCCAGCCTCAGCAACTTAGCAAGGCCCTCAGCAACTTAGTGAGACCCTGTTTCAAAATAAAATAGGACTGGGGTATACCTCAGAGATAGAATATCCCTGGGTTTGAGCCCCAGTACCACACACACACAAAATTGTTTTTAGAGTAGGCATGCAATGCTTTTCTAATAACTTTTAAAAATTGTTGCTTAAACCAGGCATGGTGGTGCACGCTTGTAATCCCAGTACTTGGGAGGCTGAGACCAGAGGATCCAGGTTCACAGCCAGCCTCAGCTATTTAGTGAGGCCCTCTGCAACTTAATGAGACCCTAAGTTTATTTCAAAATAAAGAATAAAAAATAGGGCTGGGGGTGTAGCCCGGAGGTAGAATGCCTCTGGGTTCCATCCCCGGTACCACCAAAAATAAAAAAAATTGTTGTTTAAGCTGGGCGTGGTGGTGCATGCCTATAATCCAAGTACTTGGGAGGCTGACACAAGAGGATTGCAGGTTCCAGGCCAGCCTCAGCAATGAGACCCTGTTTCAAAATAAAAAGGGCTGGGGGTGTAGAATTCCCCTGGGTTCAAATCCTAGTACAAAAAAAATTGTTTAGCCAAAGGCAACCCCATCAGAAAAGGGCCAAGTATAGTTTGTCAAGTGAAATGAAGGACTGAAATAAAAATGTGTCACATTGACTGGCTGGTGTAGACAGCCAAACTGAGTAATTCAGTCCTCTCGATTGTCTTTTCCCATAAAAGTATATTTTAGCAACTCAAAGCAAATTATTGTCACGACCTGTGAATTAATTGTAAGAATGATAAGTTACAGAATAATACCCCGATTTCAACTGGATCATCAAGTTTTCCCTTTGAAGGCCACATCCATTCCCGCACAATCTTTCCACTTTTGCTGATCACCATGCCTCCGTCCTGATTAAACATCATTGCTATTATTTTCCTACAAAAAAGACAGAAATGGACCCATTTAGAACAAGAAAAATTCATGGTCTCATTGGTTTGACTGAAGCGCTGGAAGTCACCAAGACGTAGCTTTTGTGGCACTGAGGATTGAACCCAGGGGCATTCTACCCCTGAGCTACACACCCAGCCCTATTTTTTTTGCGGTACCGGGGATTGAACCCAGGGGCGTTCTACCTTCGAGCTATACCCCTGGCCCTATTTCTTATACTTTATTTTGAAACCGGGTCTCACGAAGTTGCGGAGGGCCTCACTAAGTAGCTGAGGCTGGCTGCGAACCTGGATCCTCCAGTCTCAGCCTCCCAAGTACTGGGATTACAAGCGTGCGCCACCATGCCTGGCTTCCCTATTTTTTTTAAAAACAGTGTCTCACTAAGTTGCGGAGGGTCTTTCTAAGTTGCTGAGG
Source organism: Glis glis (assembly GCA_004027185.1). Lineage (NCBI taxonomy): Eukaryota > Metazoa > Chordata > Mammalia > Rodentia > Gliridae > Glis > Glis glis. The sequence goes on from PVJS01041561.1 coordinate 2,076, forward strand.
CTGGCCACGAACCTGTGATACTCCTGTCTCAGTCTCCCAAGTACTGGGATTACAAGCATGCGCCACTACACCCAACTTAAGACATAGCTTTTGAGCCCAGGAATCCCGCCTTCTGCCCAAATCCCTGCTTCTGCCTGAATAGCTGTTTGGAAGGGAAGGCTGGTGCACATTGGCTTGGCTGATTAGGACACTCCTGAGTGGAGACACATCCTCTCCTGCCCCATTGCCCCCACCTATTGATTCAGAGGAATGAGCTTGGCTAGCCACAATTATCACACTATGTGGCCCTGTTGCTGTGGCTCTGGCTGATGCAATCAGGGGTGGGCATTTGATGCAGGAATGTCTTCCAAATGAATGCAACAATATGTGCAACAGGCCATGAGGAAGCCAGATGTCGTGGTGCATGCCTGTAATCCCATTACTTGGGAGGCCAAGACAGGAGGATCGCAGGTTCGAAGCCAGCCTCAACAACTTAGTGAGGCCCTTAAAACTTAGTGAGACCCTGGTTCAGAAGAAAAAATAAAATAGGGCTGGGTATGTAGCTCAGAAGTAGAATGTCCCTGAGTTCACTCCCCAGGAACACACACACACACACACACACACACACACACACAGCCACAAGGAAGGAGGTGGGCACAGAGTATTCGAGGGACTGAAGGAAGCCAGTGCAAGTCACGCTGACACTGCAGTGACTGACAGTCAAGGGCCAGATGCGCAGGAATCCTAGACCAAGTCATGGATTTGATCTTAAGAGGGACAAGACATGGAAGGGTTTTAATAACAAAGTAAGGAGGTACCATGATGAAATGGATTGGAGTGGGGCTGGAGTGAATGCTAGGGCCCCAGTTAAGAGGCCGTGACCAGGTAAGTGGCCCAGAGAGAAAATGATAGCTTGCACGAGGCCCGGGAGAGGGATGGAGACACATGCATAGATTCAAGAACCATCTAGGTTTCGGGTAGGGAAGAATAGGGGGTATCCTTTTTGTTTTGTTTGCTTGTTTTATACTGGGACATTCTACCTCTGAGCTAGACCCTCAGAGGTAAAATGCCCTTTTTTTTTTTTTCTTTTTGGTGGCACTGGATATTAAACTCAGGGGCATTCTACTTCCAAGCTACACCTCCAGCCCTTTTTTATTTTTTATTTATTTTTTTTGTTTTGAAACAGGGTCTCGCTAAGTTGCTGAGGCTGGCCGCAAACCTATAATCCTCCTGTCTCAGCCTCCCGAATACTGGGAGTACAGGCATGCACCACCACGCCTGATGAGGTATCAATTTTATCTCCCCTATAAGCTGTATGTCTATTAATGCAGCCCAGCATTTTTTTTATCTTTTCTGGATCAGTAGCATCATACTATCTGTTCATATCCAAATCATCTTTGAGATGTCTCCCTTCTTGGCACAGAGAAGGGGTATAAGAAAAGTGTTGAATTGCATTGACAAAATATAAATATATACTGAATAATTAGTAGATGCAAGACACGGTTTAGGTCCTCCAGGGATGCCCAGAGTGAGGCGCTGTCTCTGCACTCAGGATATTTTCAGGCTTAAGGTAATAACTGTTTTGATAGGTAACATTTATCTTGGAGCCTGTTATGTGCCAAGCGCTGTTAGGGCCTTAATGACAGGCCCTAACAGTGTTGCTTAATAGTCGCAAATGTCATAGAGTCAGACTGGGATGATGTTGAATCAGGCTCTTCCATTTGTGTGGACTTGGACATATTTCTTTACCGTTCTAGGGCTCCATTTCCTTGCCTTAAAAGTGGCAATAACTAAAGCCCTTCCCTCACCGGGTACCTGTAGGCTCCTGTTCAATAGACAGGCTCATACCTACTGAAGAATATAGCTGTCCCTGGATACTTGCAGGGGACTGGCTCCAGGACCCTCCTAGGATACCAGAATCTGTGATGTTCAAGTGCGTTATATAAAATGATATAGAGCCAGGTACAGTGGCACACACCTGTAATTCCAGTACTTGGACAGGGGGATTGTAGGTTCACAGCTAGCCTCAGCAATGTACCAAGGCCCTGTTTCAAAATAAAAAGGGGTGGGGTGTAGCTTGGAGGTAAATGCCTCTGGGTTCAAAAATATAAAATAAATAAATAAAATGACATAATATTTGTGTATAACCTATGTGCATCCTCCCCTATACTTTGTCATCATTAGATTACTTGTAATCTCAAATACATTATAAATGCTACATCAACATTGTTATACTGTATTTTTTAGGGAAGAAGGACAAGAAAAAATGCCATACATGTTCAGGACAGACGCAACCTTTATAGAATTGGAGGCTGAAGCCAGATGTGGTGACACACACCTGTAATACTGGTATTTGGGAGGCTGAGACAGGAGGACAGCAGTAACTTAGCAAGACTCTGTTTCAGAATGCCCCTGGGTTCAATCCCCAATAACCCCCCCACACATACACACACACATACACACACAAAATAGAAGTGGAAAGAGGTAGAAGGGTAGAGAGAAAGAATAGAGTCAGGTGTTTCCCTTGTGATGGATTGACTGCAAAACAAAATAGAACAAAAAATGACAATATTTTGCAGCATCTCCTAAGAAGAGCAGGTGCCGATTTCTCTACCCCCTGCATCAAGGTTTGGCCATGTGACTTGCTTTGACCAATGAGTCATTAGCAAACACGAAGCCAGAGGCGGCTTGAAGAGTGCTGCTGCACTGGGTTCTCCTTCACTCTCGCTGCCTTTGGAATCCAGCCACAGGTGAAGCAGACTGAGCCAGCCTGCTAGACACAGGGCCCAGGTGCTCTGTTGCTGCAGCCCAATGGGCAACGTGAGTAAGTGGCCTACCCTGAGCCCGTGCTGGTAAGCACATTGCTGCTATTAGCACAGGGACCCATCCTTATTCACCTAGTGTACTCATTTCTAGACCTATCTTTCTCCCAGCATGTTAAGAGTTGTAAAGGGGAATAAACCATTGGAATTAGAGACTGAAAACTGATTTGAATGCTCCTCTCTACCATGTGGCCTTGGAAGAGGTATCCATCTCTTCTGAGCCTCAGTTTCCTCACCTGGGAATTATTCCTAATCATTGGGCTCCTGGAAAAATCAAGTAACATGTAAGGGTGCTCTCTCCACTTAAAGTGATATATATTATATATATTAGATAGGTGCAGTGGCATATACCTATAATCCTAGTACTTCGCAGGCTGAGACAGGAAGGTCACAGGTTCAAGGCCAGCCTTGGCAACTCAGCAATTTAGTGAGATCCTGTTTCAAAATAAATAAGCCAGGCATGGTGGTGCATGCCTGTAATCCCAGTAGTTGGGAGGCTGAGACAGGAAGATCACAGGTTTGAAGCCAGCCTTAGCAACTTAGTGAGGTCCGTCAGCAACTTAGCAAGACCCTGTTTCCAAATAAAAAATAAAGTGGGGCTGGGTTGTAGCCCAGAGGTAGAAGGCCCCTGGGTTCCATTCCCAGGATCATAAATAAATAAATAAATAAATAATAAATAAATAAATAAGCCAGGTGTGGTGGCCCATGCCTATAATCCCAGTATTTGGAAGTCTGAAACAGGAAGATCACAGGTTAGAAGCCAACCTCAGCAACTGAGACCCTGTTTCCAAATAAAAAATAAAATAGGGCTGGGAGTGAAGCTCAGAGGTAGAATGCCCCTAGGTTCAATCCCCAGTACCAAATAAATAAATAAATAAATAAATAAATAAATAAATAGGGGTGGGGGTGTAGCTCCGAGGTAGAATATCCCTAGATTCAATCTCCAGTACAAAAAAAGGCAAATGATTATATATATGTATACATATGTATATGTATACATATATATATGATTATATAATCACAGTTCAACTATCATATTCAACTATTATATCTATTAATCATTAATATACATATTAACGATTAATAAGGGTTAGCTATTTTAATCAAGCTCACCAGAAACTGTGTCCAAAGATCCTAACTTTACCAAAACCACCTGCAGAGCACTTGCTTGTTGGGAAAGCAGCTGTTACTCCTGCACCTCGTCTGCAGGGTCCCACAACAAGCTGCTCAATGAAGACGCCATAAAACTGCACGGTGTTTCCTAATCTCTCTTTCGAAACTGTTGAACTACTGTGGCTGGGAGATGGAAAGATGTTTTGAAAGTAAGCGCTTCCTCCACCTTTGAAACGACTCCAGGCTCTGTCATCTTCTTTTCATCTCAACATCAAGGCTGGGAAAGGCTCCAGAGCTGGGAGGGCAGGTGTCCACACGCGGCTCACACACACTTTGCCGGCCTATTAATCTATCTTTCTGTATTTGTGTCTTTGGAACAGAGCGTTAGTCTTTTATTTCTTTTCAATTTTTTGCTGACCTGTCCCCACTTTGCTGGCAAGCTGCTGACACATTTTGACAGGTGACTTGGCTCATAAAAACAGCCATGGGAGGGAAGCGGTGAGAAGGGGTTTCAGCAGAAGTGTGGTCAGCAAATATGAATTGCTGAATGGGGCAGAAGCACACAGACGCGTATTTACACACTGGCTTAAAAAAAAATAGGTTCCTGTTCCCTGGATGACTGAATTCTCAACTCTGATGATCTTGAAGTCAAGAGAAGACAAAATATAAAGGATGGGAAGGTATGTGATTGGGGCTTATTCAGAAAAATTCAAGTTCAGCAAATCTGGAGGGTGAATTAATCTGCATGGTGCCTTAGTTCACAAAGAGGCTGCCTTATAGCCGGGCATGGTGGCACATGCTTATCATCCCAAGAGCTGGGAGGCAGAGAGAGGATTACAGGTTTGAGGCCAGCCTCAGCAATTTAGCAAGGCCCTCAGCAACTTAGTGAGACCCTGTTTCAAAATAAAAAATACAAGCCAGGCCCGGTGGTGTACACCTGTAATCCCAGTATTTGGGAGGCTGAGACAGGAGGATAGCAGGTTTGAAGCCAACCTCAGCAATTTAGTGAGGCTCTCAGCAACCTACTGAGACTCTGTTTCCAAATAAGAAATAAAATTGTGCTGGGGTTGTAGCTTGGAGGTAGAATGCCTCTGGGTTCAATTCCTTGTACCGCAAAAAAGAAGAATAATAATAAATAGATAAAATAAAATAAAAAAATTGGACTGGGGGGTGTGTAGCTCAGAGGTAGAATGCCTCTGGGTTCAATCCTCAATACCAAAAGAATAGTAATAATAAATAAATAAAAATTAAAAAGGGCTAGGGGTGTAGGTCGGAGGTAGAACCCTCTAGGTTCAATCCCCAGTATCACAAAACAAACAAACTAACTAGTTAAATAAATAAATGAAAAGGGCTGGGGTGTAGCTTGAAGGTAGAATGTTCCTGAGTTCAATCCCCAGTACTACCAAAAAAAAAAAAAAAAAAAAAGAGGTCATAGAAAGACACACAGAGAAGGTGGTAAGGTGGACATGGGAAGTCACAGTCTACAGACCAAGGGCTGCTGACGGGCAGCAGGAGCTGGGAAAGAGACGTGGGGAAGATTCTCTCAGAGCCTAATCCTTCCTTTCTGTCTTCTAGCCCCTTGATCTGTGAGAGAATCCATTTCTGTTGTTCTAGGCCACCCAAGTTATGGTAATTTGTATGGCAACCCCAGGACATAGATACAGTAATGCACGACTAAAATGTATTATATCCATGCAAGGGAATAGGATTCAGTCACAAAAAGGAACAGGGTACTCATAGACATTACAACATCCCTTGCCTTGCCTCGGCCTAGGACCTCTTGCACGCTAGACAAGCCCTTTACCACTGAGCTGCATTGATAAACCTTGGGAGGAGCTCCCTTTTTTTAATTTTTATTTTTACTTGGAAACAGGGTCTCACTAGGTTGATGAGAGTCTCACTACTTGCTGAGGCTGTCCTCAAACCTGTGATTCTTCTGTCTCAGCCTCCCAAGTACTGGGATTACAAGCGTGCACCACCACACCCGGCAGGGAGGAGCTCCCTTCTAAGGAGGTCTGCTCTCCTCCCTGCGGGCTCTTCCACAGGTCAGGGCCTTCCCCATTCACAGGAAGCTGTGAAGACAGTTTTAAAATAGTATTCTCCCTTCCTTTGCTAAGAATAAGCTTGCCTTTGTTTTATTTAGTTGACATTTATTTATTTGTTTTATTTCGTTGACATTTTGGTGACATCTTTGGGTGGGAGCTAGCCTTCTACAGGTCCTGGCTCTGTTTGGAAGTGTCAAGCCAGACTGTCCCTCTGCTAGGACGCTTTCCCGACAGCTGCGGGTCCCTCACGCCCATCGGTTTCTGCTCAGATGCCCCTTAACACACAGGCCTTCCTTGGCTGCCATAAAGACCCCGCCCCTCCATCTCAGCCCACCCCCGATCCCAGGATGGCTCATCCCCATGGCTAGCTAGCTACGGTTTAAGACACAAAGTGGAGAACAAGATCCTGAGAAGAGTAGCAAAGCCAAGGAGACCCCACATCGTCACCCCCGAGAACTCTGCAGAAATCTCGAGGGGGACTTGAGCTTGCTCACCGGCGTGCGATGTACCGAGCTCTTACGAGGCAGGGAGGCCCAGCTGTCCCAGGGCGCACCTACACCAGAGCCTCCCTGGTTCAGTTCCAGCCCTAGCACTCCTGGGACCTTGCTCTGAAGACCCACAGCTTCCTCACGTGGATGGCGTAGTCGCATTGAGACCCACAGAACTGGACCTGTGCTAACTTGCGAATCTGTACAAGGAGCGACTTTGAACTTGTGTGTATCTTTCATTCTCCTCACCTGCATTTCCAATTAGACGGCCAGGGGGAAAGAGCACTTTTCTATGCTCACCTTTGACTCTTCCCCCAGTGCTCTGCTTACCCACCACGACTTCTACTTTGTCAGGAATCTCACGCACCTCTTAGGAAAAGAAACGCTACCGCAGCCGAAGGGTGTAAAGGTGCCCAGGATCACGGGATTCGGCACGTCACTGAAGATGTTGGTGTACACGCCACCCCAAGGGAGGTCAGAATAGCTTTGGCAGACAGCCAGGCGGCCCGAAGGATAGATGAAATTGGAGCTAAGGAATTGGTGTTAGTAAAAACAATCGTGCCAATAATAATTCTCCTATAGAAAGACATTGACTCTCTTGCACTCATTCTATTTTATTTTTTAATCAACTACTTATAGATGAGGCAATGGGGGGTCCAGGGAGGGCGACTCTGTTTTCCATAGTCACTGAGCATGCCAGTGGCAGGGCTAGACCAGCACACGGGCTTCCGGACTCCCAGGTACACGTTCTTCCCATGCACTGACACTCCTGCACCCTGGGTTTAGCTCCACGTTCCTTTAAAACACTCTGAGAAGGGACGTCTGGTCAGACCGGTCCTGGTAATGAAGAGTTGCCAGAGACCAGGGCTGCCTGTCGCTACCTCGCAGGGCCCGATGCCATCAACCCTGCACAGAGCAGGAGCAGTAAGTCTCCTCATCAGCACCTGTGGGCACATAGAGACCACGGATCTGGAAATCATTTTACAAAACCTATCTGTGTTTACCTCTACAAAATTGACTACGGTGCTGGGCATGGTGGCGCATGCCTGTAATCCCCGTACTTGGGAGGCTGAGACAAGAGGATCGCAGGTTCGAGGACAGCCTTAGGAACTTAGTGAGACCCTATTTTCAAATAAAGAAATAAATAAAATAGGGCTGGGGGTGTACACACCACCAGCTCAGAGTAGAGGTAGCTCAGAGGTAGAATGCCTCTGGGTTCAATCCCCAGCACCATAAATAAATAAATAAATAAATAAATAAATAAATAAAAAGAAAGAAAAAGGGAAAAAAGACTACAGTGGACTCTTGAGGCTCTTTCCATTTTAGATTTGGTCACAGAATCGCCTTCTAAGCTCGATTCTGCAGATTCTAACTCTGCAGGCGGTTCTCTCTACTAATCAGGGAAATGAACCACGAAGTCATTTTCTCAGAACAACACGAGGCCTTGGGCTCTTAACAAAACTGTTAGGGACAACCAGAGGTTCCCTGAAAGAGGAGGAAGGTGTGGAAGCCCGGGAACGTGCCCCCCCTTTTCGGGTTAACTTCTCCTGACCCCGGCCCGAGGGAATGTAGAAGCTCAGGAGAAAGGGGCTGAGGCCTCTTTCCCCAGTGCTTCCTGGATTGATTTTCTACTGGACGGAGACGCCCTCCTGTCGGCCCCTTCCATCATACCCCGCCTCCTGCACCCTCCTTTCCCCTGGGAACGTCTCAAGGATATTAGGTGAGAGAGGAGCCGTCTTTCAGGGCGTAGTGGAATTTCTTCATCTGTGGGTTGGCCTCTCTGACTATGGGCATCTGAGGCTTCCTTTCCAACAGCTCCAGCCAGAAGCTCTGGGGACCTTGGGTGCTGTGGTCCTCCGGGCCTTCAGGGTCATTATAGTGGCTCAGGATCAGTTGTTTGTTGAATCCCACTTTTTTCAGTTTAGCTTCTTCCATTTTTCTGTTCAAAAGAAAGCAATTTAGGACATGTCTGATTTCTTGGTCTTATCTGGCTAATGACTCTGTGGCCTCATCATGACCTCTGGTGTAATAAAGCTTCCTTTAAATCAGAAGAACTGAGCTGGGCATGGTGACGCTCACCTGTAATCCCAGTAGCTGGGAGGCTGAGACAGGAGGATCACAAATTCAAGGCCAACCTCCACAAAAAATTAAAAAAAAGTTGGGGTTGTAGCTCAGAGGTAGAACCCCCTCCCAGGGTTTGATCCCCAATACCAAAATAAGTAAATAAGAACTGGATTTTGAAATGAATTCAACCAAGCCAGGTGTGATGGAGCGTGCTTATAGTCCCTGTACTTGGGAGGCCGAGACGGGAGGATTGCAGGTTGGTGATAAATAGCACCAATCTCACAAGGACATTAGCAGTTTTGCCTATAGCAAACACCTAGTGAATATTTGTGAATGATTAAATGGATGCACTAAGAGGCTAACTTCATATCATCCCATTCTAAAGAGACTGCCCAAGTTTTCCAGGCATGGGGTGGCACACATCTGTGATCCCAACTCCTTGAGAGGCTGAAGCAGGAGGATTGCAAATTGAAGGCCAGGCTGGGCAATCTAATGAGACCCTGTCTCAAAATAAAATAAAACGGCTGGGGGTGTAGTTCAGTGCTAGAGCGCTTGCCTAGTATATACAAGGTCCTGGGTTGAATCTCCAGCACTGCAAATAAGTAAAAAAATTAATAAAATGAAGAGAGTGCCTGGGTTACAGCTACGTGATACATCCAGGATTCGATGCCATGCATACGAACTCCAAATTCACTACCAATCCCACCAGGGCTCTGTATACAAAGATCAGCTAAGGAAACAGACCTTCCTAGTTCTTACCCAGCCCGGCTTTTTTGCCCCTAACACACACATGGGTGTTCACACACATTTATACCTGTGGACACGCAGACACACTCGCATACCCACTCGCATACCCAAGCATGCCAACCAGTAGCTGTTGGCAACATGTTCCTAGAGACGCCTCAGGAGGCAAGCTGGCAAAGCAGAGGTCATACATGGAAGACACCTTTGGCGCTCTCTTGCAGACCAACAGCACCTGTCTAATATCTGCAGGGCCGGCTGGCTTGTCTCCACCCCACAGTCCCAGCAACCGTGGGTGGACAAGGAACATGGGGATGGATCGGGCAGATCCACCACCAGCACTTGAGAATAATCGGAAGCTCATTAGGAGAGGTGGGAACCAGCTTCTCAGCGAAGCGTAGAGTGGGCTCGGCACCAGTATGAAAGAGTGTGTCTGGACTCAGAGCAGGTTCCATTGGGAATCCCTGGAGGTTCTCAATGTAAAGAACACTTGAAATTTCCTGAAATGGAACTGGCATATTTCAAGGAGTGTTTGGGAGTCTTGGTGTGTGTGTGTGTGTGTGTGTGTGTGTGTGTGTGTGTGTGTGTGTACATGCAGCATGTGTGAACATACACATTTATTGGATGGGTGTGGGGTTGGGAAAACCTATGCTGAAAGGAAATTTTGAAAAGGATTAAGAATAAGTCATGGGAAATAATACAGCTGGTTAATGGAAGGAGGGAGAGGTACAATAGTCACACCACTGCTGGGGAAGGAACTGGAGCCAGGAGGGTGGGGGAGAGCCAAACGTGCCCCTTTGTGGCTGGAAAATGGAAACACTTGATTATAACAAGCACCTGCTCTCTCTTCCTTTTTGTCTCTTCTCTTGCTTCCCTCCCTCCTGCTTCTCCCTCCTTTCTTTCCCATTTTCATGAGAATGTATCCCACTGCCCAAAATGAGGTGAGTGGGCAGAGGTTCTGAACAACGTAACAAAAGCAAAGCACTCATAGATCACCACGCTTCCCCACCCCAGAGCACGCGGCCCACGCCATTCAGAAGCACCACAGGCTGGCCCAGTGTCAGCGCAACCAGAACCCTCCGTCTAATCGCCGTTCCTCAAGCCCAGTCCCTCAGCCTTTCACTAAGTGCCCAGTGGATTCTATTTTTCTATAGTTTTCTGCGAATGGACCTTTTGGATTAGTCTTAAAAGAAAGTTAAGTATGCCTCGAAAGTGTAAATTCCTGTAAGTATGGGGAGAAAACAAAAAGGCATGCTCCCCCTCCTTACCAACCAGACCAAAAATTAAGATACAAAAGCCCTAGTGCAAAAACTCCAAGGTAGGTCTCATATTCTATAAATGCCATACACATTGATCAAATAATCAAAGTAGGCAGCTTTAATTTGGCCAAGTTCCCCATTCCTTTTTTTTTTTTTTTGATACTGGGGATTGAACCCAGAGGCATTCTACTTCTGAGCTACACCCCCAGCCCCCTTTTTTTTTTTTGCGGTACTGGGGATTGAACCCAGGAGCTTCGACCTCCAAGCTACACCCCCAGCCCTATTTTTTTATTCTTTATTTTGAAACAGGGTCTCACTAAGTTGCGGAGGGCCTCACTAAGTAGCTGAGGTTGGCTGCGAACCTGCAATTCTTTGTTTCAGCCTCCCAAGTACTGGGATTACACGTGTGTGCCACCACGCCCAGCTTTTTGTTTTTGTTTTTTAAAACAGGGTCTTTCTAAGTTGCTAAGGGTCTCACTAAATTGCTGAGGCCGGCCTCCATCCTGCAATCCTTCTGTCTCAGCCTCCCTATACTGGGATTCAGGTGTGCTCACCACGCGCGGGCTTCCCCATTACCTTCTTAAGAAGGTAGTGCTTCCTTATCTAACCCCTTTAATAGGACAAAGAGTCTTTCAGTCATTGTATAAAGACCCCTCAGCCTCCAATGCCAATAAAGACAGTCTTTTTTCTGCCTTTTCTAAGATGGTAGGGCAGTAGTTTTACCCTCCTCCTGCCTGAGGTCCCGCAGGTGATAATTGTCTCAAAGTTAATTAGTTCAAAAAAGGAGCCCGTATTACAAAAATGGTTTCTAGGGTAGCTGGTCATTCTCTGGAAGAGTCCATTGCCAGATTTAATGAATAGTCTTTCTCTAAGTCAGAAGCTACCTGATTGTCCGAGCACTCTAAACAGAGGCTAGAATAGAAAGGGAACTTTATCTCAGGCCATCTCACTTCAAATCAGCGTAAGAATCCAACAGAAAACGGAGTCCAACATGGTGGGGCACTCACTGACAGTGAGAAATGAAGGAAGTGTGGAGAATGTTTCAACCCATCCTACTGATAAGGGAGCCCAAGTCTGGGCAAGGGAGCAACAACTGCTCAATAATAGTTATTGCTCATTGAGCACTTACCATAGTCTACAGATTGTACCATGTTACCTAGTTGCATTATTTCACTTCATGCTTTCAACAACTCTGTAAGGTAGAATCTATTAGGATCCCCATTTTTACAGAAGGAAAGTAAGGCTTTGAGAAACAATTATGTCCAATCCTGTGGCTGGCAAATGGGAACTTGAGAGTCACGTGGACTCCAGAGCCTGAGCTCTAAGCTGATACACCGTGTTGATGCTTGTATTCCCAGCCACACCCCTAAGAGATGGTAGGGTCAGGGTTGGACGGAAGCCGGGAACCTCAGACTCATGCTTGGCGTCACTGTGCTCTAGCAGCGAATGCAAGAAAAGCAGTGGAGTTCTAACATCCCCTGGTTCAAGATACCATGGAGATTAAATGAATGCTTGCTGGAGGGAATGCTGGAGATTAAATGAATGCTAAGCCAGGGGACCAGAATGTCACCAGCTACAGCTCAGAGATCTGATTCTGGGCCTGACAATAGGCACATGGAGCACCTATCTGGGGAATGTGCTCTGCTTCAAGAGGTGCCTTGAAATCTGGTCTGGCGCCAAACTTCCTGGGATTATTAATCCAGTCTACCCCACTGTGGACCTGCCAACTAATCAAGTCTACCCCACTGTGGACCTGCCACTGGGGCTAGAGAAGACTCTTTCTTCCTGCCCTTAATTTCCCCTCTACACATTACAGGTCTATAGTTCTGTGTGGAGCAAATGTGGTGGGATAAAGAGGCTGAAGACTCTGATATTTGTCTAAAACTGTATCTCTCCAGCAAGTATTCATTTAATCTCCATGGTATCTTGAACCAGGGGATGTTAGAACTCAACTGCTTTTCTTGCAGAAGTGTTTTGTAATACACGTATTGCAAAACTCCATGTGCTCTTTCTAAAGCCTGGATACTATATATGACAGATCTGGGAAGGAATTCTAGCAACTCTAGCAATTCTCATTGTTGAAAAACCACTCCTTGACCCAGTTTGTCACTGTGGGTCACGTGGGATGGTCTCTTGCTTATCCCTGCTACTGCATGTCAGCTCAATTCTCCTCCTCCATCTTCTCCGCTCCGCCTCCTCCCCTTGACTCTATAAACCCACTTGTTTCAAAAAATTACCTCCGATGGTACCGGGTTATTATTTTTTATATGCCCTTTACTAGCTTAGAGCTTTAGTGTCTACAAAGCAGGTTTATGGACACTTTGTTGATTTAAGCTTTACAACAAGCTGCTGTGGCAAACAGAAGACATGTTATTATCCCTAAATGACTGATGACACGGAGGTTCAGAGAGTCCATGTGACTTAGACAAGATCCCACGCCCATTGATAAGGGACCTGAGTGTTCTAGCTCCAACTTTGATGGGTTCATTTTCTTTAATTAAAAAAATAGGCTTTTTTTTAGAGCAATTTAAGGTTTGCAGCAAAATGAAGCAGAAAGTTCAGAGTGCCCCTGCACATTTGGTTTTCTTTTCACTAAAATATGCTACCTGCCCCACATCACTTTGGAGGCCCGTGTGTGTGTGTGTGTGTGTGTGTGTGTGTGTGTGTCACTGAGGATTGAACCCAGGGGCATTCTACCTCTGAGCTATAGCCTCAGCCCTATTTTAATTAATTAATTAATTAAAATAAATTTGCGGTACTGGGGATTGAACCCAGAGACATTCTACCTTCGAGATAGACCCCCAGCTCTATTTTTTTTACTCTTTTTTTTGTGTGTGGTACTGGAAATTGAACCCAGAGGCATATTACCTCTGAGCCACACCCCCAGACCGATTTTATTTCTTATTTGGAAACAGGGTCTCACTAAATTGCTGAGGCTGTCCTTGAACCTGCGATCCTCCTGTCTCAGCCTCCAAAGTACTGGGATTACAAGCACGTGCCACCACGCCCAGCTTTGATTGTTTATTTTGAAACAGGGTCTCACTATATTGTGGAGGGCCTAAGTAGCTGAGGCTGGCCATGAACCTGCGATCCTCCTGTCTCAGCCTCCCAAGTACTGGGATTACAAGCGTGCAACCACCATGCCCGGCTTTATTTTTTGTTTTGAAACAAGGTCTCACTAAGTTGCTGAGGGCCTCTCTAAGTTGCCCAGGCTGGATTCAAACCCGAGATTCTTCTGTCTCAGCCTCCCAAGTACTGGAATTACAGGTGTGTGCCAACATACCCAGCTCTTTTTTGAGGGCTTTTAAATTTTAAAAACTAGTTCTAAATTCACTTAGGAGAATAAATTGGTGAAAATAGCTAAGCAATGATTGCATAGAAAGATGACCCAGAAGCCAGGCATGGTGGCGCACACTTGTAATCCCAGTACTTGGGAGGCGGAGACCGGAGGATCCGGGTTCGCGGCCAGCCTCAGCTACTTAGTGAGGCCTCTGCAACTTCATGAGACCTGGTTTCAAAATAAAGTATAAAAAATAGGACCGGGGGTGTAGCTCGGAGTTAAAATGCCCCTGGGTTCAATCCCCGGTACCTCAAAAAAAAAAAAAAAAGAAAGAAAGATGACCTGACCCAGAGAGGACTGGTCCTACAGATATTAAGACAGTAGTAACTAACATTTACTGAAGTTACTTGTGCTACGAATCTTACCACATCTCTAAATAGGCAGCTACTGTTTCTTGTATTTTACAGTGGAGGAAAGCAACCCAGAGGAATTAAAGTGAATTTCCCATGGTCACATGATGGGCAGAGTTGGGATTTCAACCCAATCAGATAGGCTTTGGGGCCTCTAACACCATTCTCTGACCACTTCTCTCAAATTATTTATTTATTTTTTATTTTCTTGGTACTGGGGATTGAACCCAGGGGTGTTTCTACCTCCAAGCTACACTCCTAGCCCAATTTTATTTTTTATTTTGAAACAGGGTCTCGCTAGGTTGATGAGAGTCTCACTACTTGCTGAGGCTGTTCTCGAACCTGTGATCCTCCAGTCTCAGCCTCCCAAGTACTGGGATTACAGGTGTGCACCACCACGCCTGGCTCACTCTCTCAAATTAAATGATGGGAATAATTAAAGCAGCTGAAGATTTAATGAATACAAGGGTGAAGATATGATGAAGCTGAGGTCTGAGAACTCAACAGACAGGGTAGTCAATAAACCGCTCCAAGAGATAATTAGAATGTCGCAATGAAATGCGCAGATTTTGGGATCAGGCAGAGCTGAGCTCATAGAGCAGCTCATCCACTTACTGGTTTTGTGATCTTGGCTTAAAAATATCAACTAACTCGTGGAGGTACGTAAAATGCTTCACGCGGTGCCTTACACAAAACAAGCATTCAATAAACTATTAGTCCTGGCACTCAATAAATAAAAAGCTATCAGTACTATTGGCATGGGAAGAATAAAGCTAGAATTCATCCCCTCACACCACACACACTTTGCAGTTAAATGCAGAAAAATGATTAAAAAAAGGAAACAAAAAGCTACGTGTAATCTGAAAATGAGGACAGGTTTCTCTAGTTGCAAAAACAATGAAAAAACTCATAAAACACTGATAATTTGTACAATAATAAAAACTAAAAGCCGGACATGGTGGTGCATGCTTATAATCCCAGTACTCGGGAGGCTGAAACAGGAGGATCCGGGTTCACGGCCAGCCTCAGCTACTTAGTGAGGCGCTTTGCAACTTAGTGAGACCCTGTTTCAAAATAAAGAATAAAAAATAGGGCTGGAGGTGTAGCTCGGAGGTAGAAGTCCCTGGGTTCAATCTCCAGTACCAAAAATAAATAAAATAAAATAAAACACCTATGTGTTAAGTTGCTGAACACTGAACCTGCAATCCTCCTGCTCAGCTTCCCATAGTCTATTTGTCAGTGGTTTCTATTGTCATCATCGCCTCCTCGCTGATTTGTCTTCTGTTGATTGTTCACTTGCTGAGATGTTTTGGTTATGAGTGGCAGGTTCCTGGAACACATGGACTAGTTTTATGCTTCCTTAGAACAGAGCTTTACCCTCAGCTGTACTTTCTTTCCCTGGCTTCCTCTTTACCTCCCTCTCCTCATCTTTTTCTTTTCTTTTCTTTTTTCTTTCTTTCCTTTCCTTTCTTTGTGGTACTGGGGATTGGACCCTGGGGACATTTTACCTCTGAGCTATCACCTCCACCCCTTTTTATTTTGAAACAGGGTTTCTCTTCCTCCCTCCTTTCCTTTCCCTTCCTTCCTTCCTTCCTTCCTTCCTTCCTTCCTTCCTTCCTTCCT
>PVJS01041562.1:0-17903 GCA_004027185.1 Glis glis
TCCCTCTCCCTCTCCCTCTCCCTCTCCCCTCTCTTTCTCTTCCTCCCTCCCTCCCTCCTTCTCTCTTAGCTGCTTTGCTCTACCATACCCTTCCAACATGATGATCTGCCTCACCACAGGCATAGCAACGGAGTCAGCCAACCATGGACTGAAACTATGAGATAAAAGAATCTTTCCTCCTTGACTTTCTCGGGTATTTTGCCACAGTGACAGAATGGGTATTGATACTAAAAAGCAATCATTTTGGGGTCTTTAAAGTCCTGGGATGCTAGCAATGATAGAAATTATCATTCCCATGACTAGAAAATTTTGAGAAATTATCCTATCTCAGGATCGCAATAGTTGGAAAATTTAATAGTTCAGGAAATTGAATGCTCTCATTAACTGATTGTAACTTGCTGCCTGTACCACTGTATAACAGAAATACCTGAAGCAAGTCATAATCAGCCCTATCTGCCACAGGTGAGGGATGGAAACTGGCAACATACTTGCTGAGGCTCAAAGACTGTAAATCACTTGCCCAAAGTTGCACAGGTAGTTAACTCTGAATCCATGGCTATAAACAGGGCATCTGACTCATAATGCAGTGCTATTTGCTCTGCTCTATTGATAAAGTAGAAACATTCCCAATAGGCTCTCTCAGTGTAAGTCCACAGAGACATTCAGGAGACTAATTGAGAGCATGAAGGAGAGCTATGCAGAGCATGCCTGCTGCTCTCAATTGATGGCCTTGAGGGTTAAATTTACTGAGACCTTACTCACCTGGCGACAAAATTTATGTAAGGTTATTCTGAAGCACTTTAACTGGGTGTAGCTTCCTTTATTAGTTATATTTTGCTATATTTTGTGCTTTGTCTTCTCTTAGAATTTTTAAGCAGATGATACCTCTCCTATAAACTAAATAAATATATTCCTATAGATTAAACAGTAAAATACTAGTATTCTCTTACTCTGCTCAAAATAAATCTCTTCTAATGGAATATAAAAACTAAATTAAAATGTAAACCATTGCATTTCAGTGTGTAATATTTACCTAATCAAAATTCTGACATAAGATTTGAAATTGATTAACTTCAAATAGAAGACTGAAACAGTTTAGCAAAAATACAGACCATCATCAAAGCTGCCTCTACTCCACCCCTCCCCACCTTTTCATAAAATCTTTTCTAGCTGATTAATATAACAGAGCACTTCAGCTTTGGTGAAATACACTTATTCAATTTCACTGAAGATTATAGGTTTCAAATAATAAAATTGGATTTTATTGAGGATTGAAGAGTGTAAATAGAACATTTGATTGAATTTAATAAAATGGTATCCTGCTGATGGAGGCAAGTCATTTCCTCTAGTTTTAACTTGATTACAAAGACAAGAAGTTTTATGACCTATTTTGAATGGAAAATTTCTCTCTGTCTAGAGAAAAAAAAGACTACATAGAAACTAAGAAAAAGAAGCAGTACCACTTACTATTTTCACATAAAACAATTCTGAATGTAAGGTTAGTTTTGAAAATTAATAGTGCTCTTTCCTAATCTGTATTTGTGGCTATGTATTTAATCACTGGGGTTAAACACACATAAGAATGCAGTTCACCTGATCAGTATTTTCCTCTAGCTTTGAAGAGTTTTATTTTAATTATCATTCTTCACCAGATCTACAAAATTCTATCTTTAATCAAATACAGTGAAACCCAGTTGCTACTCCTTTTGTCAAAAGCCGAATCAGTACGTGGTAACTAAGTTATATAAATGCTTGGTTTTCCTTAGCCAACTTTGAAGTTTCTTAGAAGAAATATGAAGCAAAATTTTTAGCCCCTTCATGACAAATAGTGAAATATAAAAATAAAATTACTTTGAAAGAACCAAAACTTCATGAGGAAAGAATGACAACTTTTTTTTCATGAGATTCTTATTTGTAAACTCAAGAGTATGGGAGAAAATAAGAACTGTTAGAATGATTGGTTCAAATTAGCCAATTATGGTCATTTAATACCAAATATTAAAACAACATTATAAGTATTTTGGAAAAATCATGCTTAGTTATAAGAAGCAACCATATTCTTATGCTAACATTATTGATTAATTTTGGTATTAAAGTTATAACTAGTTTCTCAAATGTTTTATATTTCAGTAAAGTAAATAAAATGTTATTTTATCACAATTGAGCATTCTCCTAATTAATTTTGATATTTTAGTTGTTATGTTAGACTAGAGAGTCAACTGAAAATAATTTTTTTTACCATTTAATTATGGTGGAACTTTTTTTTTTGGTATTGGGGATTGAACCCAGGGTCATACTACCTCTGAGCTACAGCCCCAGACATTTTATTTTGAAACAAGTTTTCGCTAACTTGCTGAGGGTCTCACTAAGCTGCTGAGGCTGGCCTAGAACTTTCGATCCTCCTGTCTTAGTCCTCCCAAGTACTGAGGTTACAGGTGTGCTGCCACACTCAGCTCACAGTGGAACTTTTTAAAGATTATTAGGATATTTCCAAAGAGAATATTTGGAAGCTAAAAGATGGGCTAGAATTTATAAGTCACCTTTATAAATGTTGGATGAGTTTTAAGAACTACCAGAATTGATGACATTATGTTGACTGAACATTGATGATCAATGGTTCTAGAGCAAGATAGATTTTAACATGGCCTAAAAGAATACTGTCAGTTGATTTAGAATATAATATTAAAGTATTTGATTCAAATTGTCTCCAAGGAAAATATACAATATGAATGTAGTAACAGCACTATTTCAATTATTTGCAGATGTTTTCAAAGAAATAATAGGTAAACACTTGAAGAAAGGACATTACCTTAAAGGATACACACACTGTTTACCTATGAATTTTATAAATATATGAAAAAATACCACATATAGGATCTATTATTTTGAATGCCTAAGCTGTGCCTAATTAGTTATCTATGAGTTAAAGATTTTCACCTCATTTTTGTTGTTACATAAACTCACGTAGTCACGTTTGATCATGAGAAAAAATAACTATACAGAAAATATTATTTCCACTAAGAGATCATCAGCATTCATAAGGTCAACACCCCATTCTACAGGGTTTTCAGTTTGAAAATTATTTGAAGGGAAAAAATTACTTTGCTTATTTGGATAATTTTTACAAGATCCTCATCCTATGCCTAGTATGAGCATCACTTTTATTCAGTGTGAAAATAAAATGACCAAACATCTACCATAACATCATATCACCTGGTAACATATTGATATTAAACTCAGAATTGATTTGTGGATCTCATTACCTGCAGAAAGATTAAAATCTTCACTGAATGATAAAGCTAAAAGTTAGAACCTGAAAATGAAACTACAATAAATCAGTTTCAAAAATAAATGAAATTCAAACCAACCATTCTAACAGTTCTTATTTTCTCCCATACTCTTGAGTTTACAAATAAGAATCACATGAAAAAAAAAGTTTTCATTCTTTCCTCATGGAAACATTGTTGGTTCTTATTTGTCCCCAAACAAAAATATATCTAGGAAAAAACAGTGACTCTTTTCTTCCCTAACTTTGTTTCAATGACAAATAAAAAGAAAGTTACCAGACTTATTTTTTAAGCTTGTATCCAATGTCTGCATATAAAATTCCAAATAAAAAGTGATTCCCACATTGTTTTACACCATAAGTGCTGAAGGAAAAGAATTCTGAATAATATGAAATAGCATATAGATGTGTGTAGTAGTAATACTACTAGTAGCAACAGGAGTAGCAGCAATAATAACAGTAAATATAAATTTTAGACTGCAACGTATTTGTGGAAAAGGGAAATATTTAGAGAACAAAACTATTTGCAAAGGGTAGTTTGGAATGTATTTTTTACATGTGTATAAACTTTAAAAATAATTTTATTGGTACTTTGTAATTATAAAACACATTGAAATTCAGAGTGATACATTTATATGCACATCACTTGGATCCCATCCCACTCCCTACCTCTTCCCTCCCTGTGCATGCTAGCAAAATTGGTAGTAATACCTTTTTATATTGACAAGGCATTATATGAACTGTTTCCTTCCTCAACGATGACATCCCATTTATTGATTATTTTATTTCCTGTGCTTTGAGGGTCTTATTAAGGAAGTCTCTATCTGTGCCTATATGTTGGAGAGTTGGTCCTATATTTTCTTCTTATAATTGTGAAGTTTCTGGTCTAATTTCCAGGTCTTTTATACAGAGTGAGACTGGGGTCTATTTTTATTCTTCTACATATAGATATCCAGTTTTCCAAGTACCATTTGCTGAAAAAGCTGTCTTTTCTCCAGCATATGTTTTTGGCTCCTTTGCCAAAAATCAACTGGCTGTAACTTTGAAGATTTGCCTCTGTATCTTCTATTCTAATCCATTGGTCTATGTGTTTGTTTTTGTGCCAATATGCTGTTTCTGTTACTATAGCTCTTGTAGTATAATTTGAAATAAGATATTGAGGTGTCTCCAGCATGGTTCTTAGTGTTCAGAATTGGTTTGGCTATTCTGAGTCTTTTGTTCTTCAATATGAATTTTAGGACTGTATGCGTGTGTGTGTGTGTGTGTGTTCTGTGAAGAATTACATGGTATTTTTATAGGAATTGCATTGAATCTGTATATGACTTCTGGTAGTATGGCCATTTTGACAACCTAAAATAACTTTGAAATTAGTGCTTAGGGGCCAGGCGTGGTGGCGCACGCTTGTAATCCCAGTACTTTGGGA
This sequence comes from Glis glis, assembly GCA_004027185.1. NCBI lineage: Eukaryota > Metazoa > Chordata > Mammalia > Rodentia > Gliridae > Glis > Glis glis. Next base: position 4,710 of record PVJS01041562.1, read on the forward strand.
GGCGGAGACCGGAGGATCCAGGTTCGCGGCCAGCCTCAGCTCTCTTGTTCTCTCTCTCCTTGTCTCTCTCTCTCTCCTCTCCCTCTCTCTCTCTCTCTCTCTCTCTCTCTCTCTCTCTCTCTCCTTAGTGAGGCCCTCTGCAACTTCATGAGACCTGGTTTCAAAATAAAGTATAAAAAATAGGGCCAGGGGCGTAGCGCAGAGGTAGAACACCCCTGGGTTCAATCCCCGGTACGGCCAAAAAAAAAAAAAAGAAAGAAAAAGAAATTGAGTGGTAGGGGGGTGCTGAGTGACTTTTACCAGGTTTGTTGTTGAGCAGAATAGAATTATTTTCATTCTCAATTCAGACACTTAACATTGTGTAACTATCTCTTTTAATAACTTAATCTTAAGATATTTACAAACAACATACCCTCTATTTCAATTGAGGAATTATTTTTTGTATAGTTGGTTACATATTATTATTGTCATTACTGTCATCGCAATCAAGTCCCATTTCATTTAATTGAAATCAAATTGCATCATATCACAGTTTTAGTTAATCAAAATGATAATAGAACATATGATAAAGGTTGTAAAAACTGTTGCTTAACAAGGCTTTCAAATATTATGTGTTGCTTCATACAAATCATATTAACAGAACGACATGAGGTTAAAAGAGCTTAAGATGAACATTAGAAAATAATAGTCACATCCCACCTTCTGTGGAAGTCCTGAAAAAAAGAATATGAGTTATCAAAATGTTGAAAGCATTAGTGAAACACTGTAATTCAGAGAGAAGGGGACCCTGGATTGAGGAGGAAGCTTGTACTAGTGTCAAAGAAAAACTCGGAGGTATGTTAGTCCCTCTATATATTTCTGCAACAAAGAGTTGCCCTGGGAAAAAGCAGGAAGTGATAGCAATTTTTCTCTCTTTTTTGCAGAGTGCCAGGCTGGGGGGTAAGACACTGCTGGCCAAATGGTCCCTGGTGTAGAGAGTTGGCAGGGGAGAGCAGGACACACCCCTCTCATTTCCTCATTACCATGCTTCTGGGCTGCAGAGAATCTAAGGTCCATGTGTCTCTCTAGCCCAAAGTCTATAGTGAAGGCAGTTACAAAAGGCAACGAGGCAACCAATATGCAGATTTATCTGGGCAAATAAAGGCCCCAGCAAAGACGCACAATTAGCTATAAGAATTACCAGAGCCTAAACCCAAATTAACAGCAGGAAGGATAATCTTGAGCTAATTAAAAGGAAGGTTAATTAAAGAAATATGGGAATTCATATGTTAAGAGATGATCAATGTGGAGGAGAGATAAAAGAAGACCACCAAAATGACGTGGCAAAAATATTCAGAAATAAAATAGAGAAAAATCCTGAAATGTATGGGTGGTATCAGCAGCTCAGAAGAACAATGGGAATATCAGAAACTTAGGAGGGGGCAAAGATGAAGAAAGTTTGAATGATGGACCAAAAAATTCCTAGCAAAGGCTGATATTTGTGAGAAACATGAAAGGGAGTGGAGAGCTACCCAGAGCATGTGTTGATGAGTCTTGGGATAGCTACTTTAATTAAGAAGGAAATGGCAGAAACTAGAATGATACTGGAATTATAATCATGTGGGCTACACAGCAATCATCAAATAATTATATGCCTGAAACACACCATGTCTTGTCTGCTATATGTTCTTATGCTTACACTAGGTACCTGTTGTGTTGCAGAAACTCTTTCTTTGGGGGTAATTCATGGTTTTATGTGCTCTACCTTTACTCCATGTTCACAATCTGGAATCTCTCCACTTGGCCTGAGTTTTGAGTGAAAACTTCATAGGTAATAGGCCACAGCATTCCTAGGAAGGAAGACAGATGATTCTACTTCATGGAGAGAAAATCTAGTAGTAATAGTGATCTTTAATGTTACTTCTATTGGATTACTAACAATTTTTACATAGATTAGAAATTTCAAAGTCAAGAATTTAAAAAATCAAGCATCTCTTCTCCAATGATTTTTTTCCTTCTCAGCTGCACTTTGTATTAATAATACTGTACTTTGCATTTCTGGGCTGAAGCATAGTAAGCATAGAGGATTCCTTGTCTACAGATGGAGTAGTCATGTCAGGAGAATGAGATACAGTCCCTGAGATTCATACATCATAATATAATACGCTAAAGGTCAAAAAGAACTCAATGGAAAAGCAAAAAAGCAAAATCAAAACCTAGACAGAAGAACACTAGTTGAAGGGCATGATGACGCATATATATTTATAAGGGAGAATTTTAAATTCCACAATAAATAAAAGTCAGACATAGAAAAATCATGCAAGAAGGATTGGTGGAGAACCTGGCTTCCTGTCCTTTTTGAAGATTCTACTGCAAATGAAGAGATTGTTCAGAACATTTCTTTTCCCTAAAATGTGAACATTTCTTTTCCCTAAAATGTTATCCGGTTCTTCTAGAGATTTTTTAGCTGTATTTTTGTCTCCTTTTTAAATTAGTACATTTTAATTATACAGAATAATGGTTTCATTGTGGCATATTCATAAATGCAAATAATGTTTTGCTGTAATTCTTAGGTTGATACACTAGGCTGCAGAACATTTCCTTTAGCAAGAAATAGAATGAGAGTGAGGAGACACTTAAAGAAAGTAAAAGAAAAACATTAAATAAAATAGAGGCAGAGGAATTCTGGGTTTCGTTGAAAATGATAGTAGGTAATATCAATATCATTAAAGAAGATTACAAATGATGAGATAGGTGAGGGGAAGTTAGCTTACTGATTTTTTTTCTGTCTTAATGTAAGAGACAGTCTCAACCTGGGGCAAACATGTCAATGCTAAAAAAAATACAATTATCTTTTTTAGAGCAGTGATTACTACCTGCAAGGGATGGAATTTAGAAAATGAAAAGATGACAAAGAAACTACCTTGGGAATATGGTCCCAGAATGCATGTATTTCAGTCTCTGGTTGAGCAAATTTGATAGTGAACCACCATGTGGTAACTACATGGGAAATACTCCTGTATCCTAAGAGTAATATGTTAAATTTGGAAAAGAACATTCATATCTTATAAAGATCCTCGTGTATCAGTTACATTATTACTTTCTAATTAAGAGGAAATGGTATTGACTTAAAGGAATTCAGCCAACATTTCAATTGTATGTGATATTTTGTGATAATATACAACAACATTTGTGATAAAATATGCTAATAATTTAAAGAGAAGATCCTAAAGGCTAAAATGTTATTATACAACTCATAGTTTATATGCATAATATAAACTAAATATTGGTTGAAACTATATAAGTGGACACATAAACATGAATTTTGAAATTATTTTGTACATATTTCTACTCCTGAACTTCTCATCCTCTTTCACTCAGATGTCTAGATTTTAAAAAATGGAAGAAATTTTTGCCCATAAGTTTTTTAAGTCTGACTCAGAATAAACCAGAGCACTCAAGCTCTGAAATTTTGATAAGGCTATTGAAGAGGTGTAAACTCTAATTGACTACACTTCCTTTTTCGTCTCAGCGGAAAGCATTTTTATACCAATTAAATTGCTCATATCCATCAATAAACATCTTATAAATAAGAAATTATGCAGAGGAAAAATTTATATTTATCCTTATAATATGAAAGGGCCATGGAATATTAAGTGTAAAATTAATGAGAGGGTGACAGAGTACCACAGGCATGTATATGTCCACAGTGCATCTATGGTTGTGGTTATGAATCCTGATTACACATTACAATAGATTCTGCAAGCTTTAGAAATCACAAGCCTGAGAGCTATTGCAGACTTACTCCCTCATCATCTCCAGAAAACTGACCTGGAAATATTTATTTTGAAAGCATTTTAATACTAATTTTAATGTTCAGTCAGTGTTGGAAAACCATTGGTATATACAGTTGTCATAATCAGAGAATTTTAGAGCAGAAAGGAACCTAACAATATTTAGAGTAAGCACATTTTAATCTGGTTTTTATTAGTACATATAATATTGGTTGAAACTATGTAAGTGGACACATAATCATGATTTTTGAAATTATTTTGTACACATTTCTACTCCTGAACTTCTCATCCTCTTTCACTCAGATGTCTAGATTTTAAAAAATGGAAGAAATTTTTGCCCATAAGTGAATATATACACAGTGAATATATACACAGTGAATATATACATTGGAATGAGTTGTTTGAATATATGTAAATATGTATATATTCATGTATATGCCTATGTGTATCCATATACACTGAAATACATATGTGTGTCCATATACACTGAAAATTTCATTGTTATCTGACTGAGGGAGAAAATGTGAATACAATACTTATTGTGCTTAAATTATTATTTTAATATACTTTTATTGGTGCATTATAATGATATATCATAAGGAAGTTCACAGTGATAGAACCATGCATGTACACAAAATTTATAACCTAATAAAATGCATATACAACTAATTACATTTCAAGTCAATATTGTATTTAGTACAAAGAAAAATATTAATTTTACATAGAATACAAAGAAGATTTCTTTCTTTGAATTTGTCTTTCAAGAAGAAAAATTAGTAGAACTGAGGCAGAGAAGGCTATAAAGACTGAGGGGACAGAAAATGCCAAGTCACAGAAAGGAGTATTAATAATTTGTTCAGCAAATATATACAATGAATATCATATGTGGAAATTAAAATGTATCAGTCTATTTATCATTATCAGCTATTACCTTTTTAATCAATCACATTTATTTTTTCCTTCATTCAACAAATGCTGAATGCTAAAGGCTGAGGTTCTATTTGTCCTTATCCACCCACCTTTTCCAGTGAAGACTATCCACCCACAAAAAGCAAGAAGGTATTGGCCAAGTGCAAAAGGAACTTGATATATTATTAAATATTTCATTATCTATTTCTTCAAATCTACATTACATTCCTAAATAACTCCCATTATTGGTCTAATATTTTATGTTCAAAATTATGAGAAGAGTTTTTTAGGATAACTTCTAAAAATCATTGGTAATAACATGAATTAGAGTTAAATATCATGATTTTTTAAAAGATTATTTCACTTATTTTACTAATTTGTAGCACATTTACTTATTTATTATTTACTTATTTATTTATTTATTTTATTTTGTGTGGTAGTTTGAATCCAGGGTCATTCTACCTCTGAGCTACATCCCCAGCTCTTTTTAATATTTTGTTTTGAAACAGGGACTCACTAGGTTGCTGAGTCTCATTAGGTTGCTGAGGCTGTCTTCAAATCTGCAATCTTCCTGTCAGCCTCCCAAGTACTGGGATTATAGGCATGCACCACCATGCCTGGATTGTAGCACTTTTTAAAAGTTTACATTTTTGATAATTATTTTTGTCAGTGCTTATTTCTATGCCTCATCAGTATTCATTGTTGGTACTAAAGAAATAAGTGATTGTGCTAATGTCACTGGATATTAAACTAAATTGCTTAAATAGAATCATAGAGCTGGAAATTAGTCATCAGGTCAGTTTTTCAACTTTGACAGATGAGAACATAGCATATTTTGAAATTGTATTAGAGATATTCTGGGTGGTTTTTGTTTGGTTCTCTTTTATTATGGAGTGTTTGTTTTTTCTTCAACCCATATTGCACCAGTCTTAATGTGTGAGTCCTGCCTTTGTGGTTTGCTTCCTCAAAATTACAAAATGTTATCGAAAGCCCAGAAACTCAAGACAAAATAGCACTCAGGGCACAATTTAACTATTGTGCTTGCAATAAACCATAGTCTTCTTGGTCATAGCCATGATCGAGTTCCCATCTTTGTGTATGTCTTCTTTCTGTAGATTTTCTATTTTGAAGGAGAGATAGAGTCCCAAGCCTTTTAATCTGTTTTGTTTGTGCAAAATTTCAAACTGAGGACAATAACAATAATTCATAGTTTGTATATTATATTCTATATTCATCTTTAGTTATGAATTCCAGTGCTTTATGATCTTCATTATATATTGCAATTAATTACATATTGCCTACATTCCTTGAGCTATAATTATAATTTTTTAAAAAATCTTTTATTTCTTTAAGTGGAAAGAGCATTATCTGGTGTGAATTTAGGAAATATGACAAGTCTTAATTTACTCATTCTTCCACCCCCCATTTTCTTATCTTGAAAATGAAAAGATAAGGTACATGATTTCTTAGGCATCTTCTATCTCTGAAACTCAAATGGTCTGATTTTGTTCTTAACATTGTTGATTCATGTGCAAATTGTCATCTACAGCAGCTCAATGACTTCTGTATCGAACAGAGTATAGTTTGTAATTTTTCTCTCCAAATTTGTCAATAATTTTTTCCTTTTCTTATTTCAGGTACCTAGAATTGATTTAATTCAGATCCTTGGTTTCTGACATGCTATCATCATTGGAGGATACATGCTTCCTTTTAATTTAATTCTGTTAGAATTTGACCAATAATTTGTACCGGCCCCTATGTTTTCCCTCTCTTCTACCCTCCTTTGCCTCATCCCCACAACAGCCATCTTGAATTTTGCATTTATTAATCCATTTTTTCTTCATAATTTCCCTAGGTCTATATTTTTATCTTCAAAATATATTGTTGTTTCTTTGTTTTTGAACTGTATTAGAATATCATGCAATGAAGTCTCTTTTTCACATACGATTTTGTCGTTCATATGCTATTACATATAGCTATGTAATAGCTATTACTGATTAACAGTTTGCTGTGGGAATATGAAACTATCCATTATCTTATTCACAGCCTATGATTTGTTCTCATTCTTATCATCAGGGCTGGTTTGAACCTTTTTTGTGTGTTTTCTAATATATGTTATAAACTATATTGTCCTTGAAAATATTATAATTTTTCCTTTTTATCTGGTTATGTGTTCTCATGTATCAACTTTATTTTGGCTTTGTTCAGAGAAGCAAATTTCTTAGAAAAAAGTTATTAATAAAACATTCAAAGATATGCTTTTTTTCTAAATTAGATTTGCTTGGGTTTTTTATCCTTCATGCTTCAAGGGCAACATAAAGATGTTTTTGTCACTTATCTGTTTTCTCCCCATGCTTTATTAATGCTTCAAACAAAATTTTGTTTTCTTGTATTAGAAAATACCAGTAAGTTCATTATAGCATAATCATTTTTCAGATGTTTCCAGAATCTTTACCAAGATATCAATGTTCTTTCATGACTCATTTGACAATCATCTAATTTAAGTTAACAGAATGATGATTAAAATGTTTATAGCTAAGAGGTTTTCCTCTTTATATCTTTGGAGAATTCAGCACCTTTTCCTTTTTAGTTTTCTTTTTTAAAACATAATATTTAACTTAAGTTAAGTAGCATAATGCCTAAAAGGTAACCATCTGAAACCAACCATCTAGTGGAATGATGCAGGAAATAATTCAAATTTTAAAATGAAGAGCAAAGAGAAAAAGGAACAATTTAAAATAAAGAATTAAGATGAGCATATTCATCAATTATCATTTGGGCACAGTGGAGGAACTGGCCTGAGGGCTATTCCATTTAAAATGCTCCATCGGTACTACTGGATCCCTGAAGCAAAATATAATAAGGGGTTGGTGTCCCAATTAAAGTATTGGAAATGTCAGCAAGCTGAAGGGGATGGCTTCATATGTTTTGAGAGACAAGTATGCTGGTAAGGCATTTCTGGCATGAATTACTTGGAAATATTTTGAGAATAATAAGACTGTTTTTCTTAATTTTTAACTTTTGCTTTCTTTTTATTTCCCTAAAGGGATTTACTTGTCGAGTGCCAAAATGCACTTATTAGGAATATACAGTGGGCCAGATCATGGTGAAATTATACAGAAACTAAAATGTCGGAAAATCTGAAGGTAGATCTGGCTTGTGAGCCCTTTAGCAATTTAAACCCTGATTGTACTTTAAAGAGAGAAAATCAGCATGGTTTCATGATTTGACATTCTTCCTGCTCCCTGAAGGAATATAACTTGATGAATTTTAACATTTTCCATATTCGAATTTAGATATAGTACTTCTATAATCAAATGAATTACTAGTTTTTAAATGGCACCTTTATTAAAAAATCATGTTGAATTAGTAGCTCTTTCCATGAACTATAATTCATACATATTGAAATTCCTAAAATTTCCTAGACATATGGAAGTGTTTGGAAGATAAAATGTATATATGTGAACTTATCAATGCCAATTTCAATATTATGAATAGGGAGGGGAGAGATTGGAGTGGGATTCAGAGGGAAACACAATGGATGCTGTGTGCATGTTTGTTTCTATCACACTGAACCTCAATTTGGTTTGTAATTATAATACACCAATAAAAGTATATTTAAATACTCCCTAATTAATAACAAGGATATATCCCAGTCCAGTGTTTAGCAGCTCTATTACATTGGGTAAGTTATTTAACCTTTTTGTACCTTGTCTCTCTTATCTTGTACATGGATAATAACTGTACCCATTTCATGGAATTTTATAACGATTTAATGAGTTAATATACTTTAAAAATATAAAACATCATCTAGCACATAAAAATGTGAGATTTATTAGTTATCATAATATGTATCATCAGAATTGTTATTGTATGGACTTGATAATAATTATGAATTTAAGGTCTTATTTTAAATATTTTATCATTCATGTCTACGATTAAACTGTACATATTGAATAGAAACACTTAACAAAGTGAGGAAACCAATGAACTCAAATAAAAAAATATGCTCTGACATATTTTGAAGTAAATTGAGTAGAGGCTTTCTTTTAAAGTAAGATAAAGGGAGAAATCTTCTATAACAATTTTTATTTAATTCCTTATGAAAATAGCAGATAAAGTAAGGCAGATAAGTGGCAGTGAAAGTTGAAGGAAACAAAAAGGAGATTAAATCATCATTGTGGTAGACAATACTATTAGTGACTTAAAAACTCAAAAATCAACAAAACATTAAGCAAATAATTATAGGTACTATTAACGCTAATAGAAATAAACAAAAATTTATACTTCTTTGAAATGAAAATAAATATTTGGAAAACATAAAGCAATAATTTATTCACAACATAGATCAAACCTACAAAGTTCTTGGAAATGAACCTAAGGAACACATTTACATGTCTATTTGTCTACCACTTATCCTTTTTCTGTTTATCACTTATGTTTTTCTGATGTTCTTTATGTAAAAATAAATTAATAATGAATAATGTGAGTAAATTAAAAGCATATTTTGCAGGAATAAATATGTAATATATATGGCCTAAATTGAAAGCATGTGTCAACATGTAATAAGATGGAACTTCTACTTCAACATAGTAAAGCATTGTATTACCCTATGATATAAAAAAGGATACAACAAACTGAAAATTTTTACTATTAAATGTTTACAGTAAGCTGGGTGTGGTCGCACACGCTTGTAATCCCAGTACTTGGGAGGCTGAGACCGGAGGATCCAGGTTTGCGGCCAGCCTCAGCTACTTAGTGAGGCCCTCTGCAACTTAGTGAGACCCTGTTTCAAAATAAAGAATAAAAAAATAGGGCTGCGGGTGTAGCTCAGAGGTAGAATGCCCCTAGTTTCAGTCCCCAGTACTGCAAAAAAAAAAAAAAATGTTTACAGTGTAATGGAGAAATGAAAAAAAAAAACATTAAGTTGATTTGAATCAACATTTCTTAAATATGAAAAAAGAGTTGGCTTTGGGTCTGTTTTAAAGGTAATACTATTTGGAAGATTATTGTGAGCATTTTCTCCTGCCTAAACTCTAATGGCATTGATAGATAAATTTAGAGAAGTGATTAGCAAGGAATGTCACAGAAAGATGAGCCTGGTTGAAGCTCTCAGGCCACAGGGTTCTGGATGCTCAAGTAGTCAGAAACAGACAACTGGGAGTTTGGCTCAAAGACAAAATTACACTTTTTCAGGTGGAGGAAGGAAGTAAAGTTCATGGCTGGATTGGTGTAATGATCTCCCACATGTGAATGAGGTAGAAATAGGAAAGCTGTTAATTTGAGCTATACCTTATAAAAGTGGGAAGACAGAGGTTCAAGCTTACAATTAGATGCTTAGCTAAATCATTAGGTGGTTATTTGGATTTTCCAATAGTTCCCAATATTTCTCCAACTTTAGCTAAATATTTTCCCCTATTATAGGGCAAGGACACCTAACTGCTAATATGAGACCTGGTTTTGCATTCTCAACTTGGATAGCAAAGGGAATTCATTGTGTAACCACTATACACAATGATAGAGAAACATTACTTAAAAGAATATTAGCTAAGGATTTTTGTTTTGTTTTAGATTTGAGAAAGTGCTGAGACAAATAAGTTCAGAATCTACTTAGTCATAATAAAAACATAAGAGATCTTTAAAGTGCTGAAAAATAAAATTTTCTTACAAACAAATCATAATGATATTGAAACAGATATATTAAAAATTAAGATAAATGTCAGAATATAGTACATAATAACTTCACATGTAAAGTATCTTCTCTATTAGTGTATCACTCAAGAGTAAAAGTAAAATAAAGAAATTTTCAGGCCAGCTCTAAAGTGTAAACCAAGAAAAACCTTTTCTGAGAGATCTATACAAGAACACATAGCTTAGGAGGATAAGTATTGAAGCCATAAAACATATGGCATTCAAGAAACAATGGTATGTTTAAAAATTAATATGATGTATTGGTAAATTTAATTAGCATTTGAGAAAACATCAGCTAATATTTATGATGGTAAAAATTAAAAACTTAAAATAATAATATGGATCTTCAATTCAATAAGGAGGTAAGTTTTCTTAGTTTTTGTTTAAGAAGTAAGCAGCAACATTAGATGTGTAATAGTCAAACTACAACAAAGTATAATCAAAGTTAGGAAAACATAGAAAACAAAATTAGTTTACACAAGTACTTTCGAATCACAAGAAATGTAATCAGATTAAACTTATATACATATTAGAAATCAGATGATTAGATTGATTTGTCTGTAAGAAATTACTGAAGTAAGACCACAGACTCAGCGATATTTGAAGCATGTCAATTATCATTGAAAACAAGATTGCATAAAGAATTCAGGGTGTTGATCAAGAGCCACTGTATAACTCCCAAAATGTACTTTTGTGAGTTCATTTTTATGTGTGTGTATAAGTCAAGGTCCTCTCTAGACTCCTTTCTGGAACTTGTTTGGGATCCACAGAGAAGGAAGCCCTTTGTTCTTAGAAGTAAGCAAATTATGTATATTTTAAAAGCAATTAAAGTATATAGTTTTAAACAGTCATAATTACAAAATCTAGTACTATAAACAGTATCAACAACATGGCCAACAATAAAATACCATAGCAATTTTCCAACATGATAAATAGGATTCACACTAAATCATGAAAATTTCTAGTAGCAAAAATATAAAACTTCATATCCTGGAAAGCATAGATGATTCTAACAGTGAGATTAATAGATTGATGATTTTTGGTTCTGGTTGTTTCTTTGGGGGGGTACTGGAAATTGAACCCAGGGGCATTCTACCTCTCAGCTACACCCCCAGACACATTTTATTTTTTGTTTTGAAAGAGTCTCACTAGGTTGCTGAAAGTCTCTCTATGTTGATGAGGCTGTCCTCAGATTTGTAATCCTCATGTCTCAGCCTCCCAAGTACTGGGATTGCAGGTGTGCGCCACCACACCTGACTTAACAGTGAGATCCTAAACATAAACACTCTCCGAGTTTTAATAAATTGTTACCTCAAGCTAAAAATATATTGAAGAATTTCAAAGCTCCATTTCAATATTACATGCTAATTCAACTATAACTGCAATTTTTCTTTTGAGTCACTTTCTCATAATTGAATCAATGAAGAACGCCACAGGCCTAGGTTACTTCTGATATTTTATAAGTGGCTTCATTTGTATTTCTAACCTAAACCATCTCCATTGGCCTACAGTTGAAAGAAAGAATAAAAAATCTAATTTCTAAAAAAAATTATTGATATAAACTGGGCATGGTGGCACATGCCTGTAATCTTAGTACTTGGGAGGCTTTTAACAGGAGGTTCCAGATTCCAGGACAGCCTCATCAACCTAGCGAGATCATGTTTCAAAATAAAAAATAAAAATGACTGGGGGTTTTGCTAGGAGGTAGAATGCCCCTGGGCTCCATCCCCAGATAGATGATAGATGATAGATAGATTAGATAGATAGATAGATAGATAGATGATAGATAGATAGATAGATAGATAGCTATAGATAGATGATAGATAGATTAGATAGATAGATGATAGAGAGATAGATAGATATAGAGATAGATGATGGATAGGTAGATGATAGAAGATATAGATAGATGATAGATAGATAGATTATAGATAGATAGATTAGATAGATGATAGATAGATGATAAATAGATGACAGATAGATTAGATAGATAGATGATAGATAGATAGATAGATGATAGATAGATAGAAGATATCGATAGATATATAGATATATTGATATAAGTAACTTCATAATGTGGGTCTACAATTCAGTAAGGGGGCAGAGTCAAGTGAAGAGTAGAAGAGTGGACATTTGAAAAGTTATAGCCTGAGAGTAAGTACCTTTTGCCTCTGATATCTAAGTAAAATATACCTAAAACAGGATAACTTTATCTTAATTAGTGGTATGGTCGGTTAATGCAGTGAACTGAATTGTAGTATAGTTCAATTGTGCTGTTACTAGTATACAAATGTCTATTGATTCAAATAGTGACAAAATAAAATATCATATAATTTATTTTAACCTGTGAATATCAAGACCATGTTATGATAATTTATAAATAGCATAATGAAGAAAATAAATATGAAGTTCATAACCCTAACACTAAAAGACAAAAATACACACTATGATTGAACACTAGGATGCCAACTCAGATTAGTATATAAAAAAATAGTGCTCTTATAGCTACTTTGTGATTTTTTTATTTCATTTGTTATACGTTCTGGCTGTTTTCCACTTTTTAACAAAGTATGTTTGAGATTTTTTTCTGTGCCAAAAAGTAAATATGTTGACATAGTTTGAAAGAAAATTAAAATATAATATACCCAGCGCCAGGTGTGGTGGCGCACGCTTGTAATCCCAGTACTTTGGGAGGCGGAGACCGGAGGATCTGGGTTCGTGGCCAGCCTCAGCTCTCTCTCTCTCTCTCTCTCTCTCTGTCTCCCTGTCTCCCTGTCTCTCTCTCTCTCTCTACCTAGTGAGGCCCTCTGCAACTTCGTGAGAC
>PVJS01041563.1:0-17900 GCA_004027185.1 Glis glis
GCCTCACTAAGGAGAGAGAGAGAGAGAGAGAGAGAGAGAGAGAGAGAGAGAGACAGGGAGAGAGAGCAAGAGAGCTGAGGCTGGCCGTGAACCCGGATCCTCCGGTCTCCACCTCCCAAAGTACTGGGATTACAAGCGTGTGCCACTACGCCTGGCTGAATGATTTAAATCTACTTCTGCATATTCAGTGAAAAATTGTTGATGTAAATTGTCTTTTGTTAAAATATCATGACAATTTTCTGTTTGAAATCATTGTTTTCTTGTTTTGGGTTGTTTTTTTTTTTTTTTTTAGTGTCCCAATGCAATCCCGGGGAGAAGCAGCAGAGAATACAGGCCTGGTTACGGGGCAGGAAAGGGGGTTCCAGGGACCCAGGCAGAGCACCAACAATATCATGGCATAGTTGTAGTGAAGAAAGATCTTTTTTTGTTGTTTTACTTTGTTTGTTTGTTTGTTTGTTTGTTTGTTTGTTTGTTTGTTTTGTGGTACTAGGGATTGAACCCAGGGGCATTCTACCTCTGAGCTATACCCCCAGCCCCATTTTTTAATTTTTATTTTGAAACAGGGTCTCACTAAATTGCAAAAGGGCTCACCATGTTGCTGAGGCTGGCTGCAAATCTGCAATCTTCCTATCTCAGTCTCCCAAGTACTGGGATTATAGATGTGTGCCACCATGACTGGCTAAAGAAAGATCTTTGCCTATAATTATTTATGAACCAGTTTATCTGCATCGTTAACTCTATTTTAAGTTTACAATGCTAGTTAGGCCCAGCCTCAATCTCTGTATTCCACTTACCCCTACTCTCCATGGTTGGCTTCTATATTTAAATTTATTCCCAGGACCAATTTCAACTTGTAGCAGAAGGAAATTTTGAACCTGGTAGTATTTTGCCTAACACTAGAGAATTTGGCCTCAAGAAAACTTATGCTCTGAGAACTGAGGCATGCCTGCAACTCAGTCCCACCACACTCTCATGACTTTTCCCCTTTATTTTTGATTCTATGATATTGCTTAGAACTCAGTCCTACCAAGAAGAGAGATCGTGTTTCACTACTGCCGTTCTTCCTCTGAATTACAACTCTCATCTCCGGACTTATGGCTTTATCATTTCATAGTGGTTACTGCCCATGAAATCCTCGGGCATGTACTCCACATAGAAGTTGCCAAGAAGCCATCATCCCAAACAACTGCTGCTTCAATTCCACAACCCTGGATCCCTTCCCATATCTGAAAGGTGGAGCTATAAATTGGTCTCTTGCAGAGGCCAGATTCTTCTATCCTATACTAGCTAGCAGCAGTGGCCTGGACCATAAAGAGCTACTTCCTAAAAGATGAGGCCAGTTATGATTCTAAAAAAACCAAATTGTGTTTTCTAAAAAAAAAATAGAGTAAGCCAGGTGTGGTGGCACACGCTTGTAATCCCAGTGCTTGTGAGGCTGAGACAGGAGGATCTGGGTTCACGGCCAGGCTCAGCAACTTAATGAGGCCCTCTGTAACTTAGTGAGACCTTGTTTCAAAATGAAGAATAAAAAATAGGGCTGGGGGGTGTAGCTCGGAGGTAGAATGCCATTGAGTTTAATCCCCAGTACTGCAAAAATAAATAAACAAGTTATTGAAGTCATTCAGGAAGTCATTGTGGGAGAACGGGAGGTCCAAATGAAAAACAAATGTATAAAGTATTAAAATAAAGGATATACTACAAGCTTGGAACAAGGTTTGCTCTATAAACATTCACTCTAGGGAGTCATTACTCAGACTAATTCCAGATTTATGAGTCAATTTTATCTAGAAATGAGTGGGAATACTCCTGCTGTGCATATTTTAACCACAGACATAATTAGAACTAAAATTATTTAACATTAAAGATAAGAGTACGTCAAGTGCTGTGTGCATGTGTGTCCCTATCACTCTGAACTACATTATGATGTGAGACTACAATGCAACAATAGAAGTATCTTTAAAAAAGAAGATAAGAGAACATAAACAAAAGCTGAGAAAGAGGTGAGGTGACAGAGTGAATTAAGTAAACTAGTCACAGTTAATTTAAAAATAATTTTTAGGAAGCATAGTTTAGTTAATTGGTATTACTTAGTTTATTAGTTATAAAGAATAGTTAAATGTTATATTATTAAGGTAAATATATTTTAATGTCTGAAATACAATTTTTGGCATTGCCTGAGAATCCTTTATTTTGAATTTATCTTAAAAAGTTTATCCTGGAGTGAGGTTACTAGATCTTATATCTCCTCTCTCCACCATGTGGTAGAGCAGGGTTGCTACATAGCACCAATAGGGTCTCAGACCACTAAGTGAAGGTAAAAACTGATCTTCAGTAGTTGTTTGAGGTCCAGGAAATGGTGAGCCAGATGAAAAAATAACCTGATCATTGAGGCAAAGAAGAATCAAAAGCATAGGCAGGACCAGATGTTGGAGAAGACAGGTTTGATGGGGATTTGTTGAATCTATGGGATAAAGCAGGCAACAAGCCCAGTGGGGATTAAGGAGCAGGCAGAAGTGGAGACAGGTGGTATGCAGCTGATGTAGCATTTTTTCAGCTGGAGTTCTTTTTAGAGCCTATTCCCCTCTAGGATAGAGCTATTGGTTTTGAAGTTATGGCTCTCTGAGACCAATTTCTGTGTGGTACAGAAAGTTCTTCAACTTCAAATCAGACAAAGCTGCACCCTACTTTCAGTTCTAACTTCATTAGCTGCATGAACCTAGAGAAAATATTTGTACATTTTTGAATTGTCTTGGGAAACATAACATCCCATTCTTAGAAATATAAAAAAAAGGAAATACTATGCAGATAAAATAAGATAACATCAACTTCCTGGCACAATTTAGTCTCCTCATGTTATTCTTTCCCTGCCCACTCACCCTTACCGTACCCCTGGAGCCATCTGGAAGAGAAAGTATCTGGTATTTATATAGTGGTTGTAATAGAAAACAGTCATATGATGGGAGGTGTTGTTACGCTGGTTGGAGGTATGATGCCAGGTGGACCACTAGACATGCATTTCCTCCTAAATCAGTAGATACTGCAGCCAGCTCCAGAGTCAGGTGGGCCCAATACTCACTCCTATGAGAATGGGGCACAAAATGGTCAAATGTAAAATGTAAGGTCGGGCAGCGAGGGGGAAATCTCATGTTATACAGGTTTATATGGAGAAGAATAGAAGCCGGGAGTAGAATGCATCTAAGTCAACCATTAATTAGACTTGACATACATATACATACCTGGGAAACTAAGCACATGCTATGTGCCTCAGCCTGTGGTAAGTATTTTACATCTCTTTTGACCCTTATAATTTCTGAAAAGTAGGGATTAATAATATCCTTTTATAGATGAGAACACTGAACTTCATGGATGTTAGCTAACTTGTCCAAATTACACAGCCAACACGCAGCAGTAGCAGATCTGGTTGAATCTCAATCCTTAGATCTTGCAGAAGATTCACTTCGATCCATGTTTGGGCATGAAGATGGGCTGAGATGATGTGTAGTTTTGATATAGTGCTTATACAAGAGGATCCTGTTATCAGAAGGCCACGGATTTATCCTGGAATTTTGACTGCTAATGTATTAATTCCTCCAAATTTAATGATCTATCATGAGCACAATCACGAGCCAGTTAAGTGTGAAGAGAATATGGGAGAAAACTATTCTAGATGTCACATGTGAACATAAAAGTACTTAAGGATCATAAAAATCGTCTAGGTTTAGGAGATTTGTTTACCATGGAAAGCACATACCCAGAGTTAGAGAAGTACTAAAAAAGTGGGTATGTGGAGGAAGTAGCTTTTAAAATTCCCAACACCGTTATGACACTACAATGTCCAGCATAAATTGAAATCTTCTATCGTCATCCAAAGTTTTCAATGCAGTCTCAATTTCTTTTTGTTTTCCTAAGGAAATGTAAGCCCCATTTCTAATGATAACCAATGGAGAAATCTGATTTGCTTTTAAGGGACTATTTTTCCAACCAAGTTTGCTGGCATTCATCTACACACTAATGAAACATGAAAGTTCAGTTCTCAACATTTAACTACTCTATGTTGACATTTGAAACCACTTTAAAGGAAAAGGGTATCATATTTGAATGTGAAGGGAATTGGAATAAGTGTGAGAGGCCTAAGACCTCGAGGGCCTCTTCTCTTAAGAAAATGAACATTATTGATATTCACTCTTTACAAAACGAAAGGAAGAATGGATGAGTGCTAAAATGAAATCCCTACCTCTCATAACATGAAGAGCTCTGAAGCCATCCTAAGTAAACCAAATTCGAATGAGATAAGAAGTAGAAGAAGCAAAATTTCTGTTATTATCTTTGAATTAGATCAGGTACTCCAAAGGCAGAAAGCCAGGAAATATTACTAGTCAAGGATGTGAACATTTTTGCCAGGTAGAGCTAATTAAGTCTCCCCTCTCCCCGGGGAAATACTGATGTCAAGAGAAAAAGAATAGGTTAAGGCAAGTTAACATAAATAATAGATTTATTCAAGTAACAATGTCTATAGGGACTCTGGTCTGTTTGCACCCATACACAACAGTGGACACACTCAAGCATGGGACTCTAGAAGCCCAACCATGCAATGGGCTACCATATCCCAGGCAGGGGAATCATCCAGAGAGCTGGCAGCTAGGGAGAATAGCCAGGCGGCAGAGGCCATTGCTTCTCTCCACCCAGCTCCTACCGCTCACTTTCTACACCTAAACACAAAACTCACGAGCTCTTGAATTCCCTTTTAAATGACAGTACAGACACCTCAATCTCAGATAAATCTCATTTTATGCTCATTTCACTTTGCTGCCCTATTTTTTTCCTTCCATGCTGCATTTCTCTTGAACAATCACCAAACTGGCAGACTCTGACTAGCTTGTCAGAAAGGAAAAGAAATTTACCTTTCATAAGAAATTAATCTAATCAGCAGAACATTTATAAGAGCCCAAGCCAGACTTGTTTACAAATGAACAACACCTCAAGGGGAGAAATTTTAATCTCATTATAATATGACCTTCTAAAGCCCAGGACACAATTGTTTAACTCCCCTTGTTAACTCATTGTGTTTAAAGTTTACTGTGTCATATGGTTTTCAGAGAAAATAAAGAAGCAGAAAATCACCTTATTTTAATAAAATAGGAAGCGGGAGGTAAACCAATAATAACTTTTAAGACTGTGATGAAAATAGCCTTCCATAAAACAAGGATAAACAACGTTGCAGTCTAATTTACCTCTGCATAAAATGTAAACTGGAACTCAATGTGCAATAAAATATTAGTATCTTTACTGCCAGCATAATCTTAACTAATCATTTCTTATGTTATTTCTGTGGTTACAGTAAGTCATCTGCATGAAATTTGACTGAATAAGGTTAGCCCAGCCACTGAAACTACTGTGGCTTCTCTCATTTTTTTCCATTTCATAAAATCTTTTTTCTTTAATATTCTCACTCATTTCTAAGCTGGTCCCAAGCAGGATCAGCTTCTACTCTTTTCAGAATGTCACCAACCCAAAACAGTTTTCTTCTTAACAATCCCCTTCTTTGTAATACACAAACACATTCTTCAGGGGCACTGTAATTATCCAAAATGAGCTTTACTACTGCAAATTACTTCAGCATCCCTTTGATTTATCAGTAGTAAACACACTTTATAATATTTATATTCCCATTAAAACTGCCACTAATAATGAATTGACGGTATGTAAACATTTATATGATACAACGTGGACAAATACTGGAAGCCGCTGTAATAGTTACATCCCTTGCTCTTCCTATCATGTTGGGAAAAACCAAGCATTGGCATTTTTCCATGTTTATGAAAATACCTTTGACAACGGCTCAGCATGCTGCACGTTGTACTTCACATTTGCAACCATTTCCTTTAAAAAGATGGCGTTTGTCCATTCTTATGAGGTCTGGGTTATTGCAATTTCACATTCTGCATCATTACTCCGAGTAGGTGTCTTATCAGCAGCTCCAGTTGCCATGAAGAAGATTGGAATTAAGCACTGGAAGCTTTTTATTTATTTTTCATGCTTTATTCCTACAAGATTTTCTGCATATAAGCTTCTTTGTTCGACTGAGAATTGGATACTTTGCCAAGGCATTGTAAAATTTACATCTCGCTTTTTCTCTTGTATTCTTTCCAAAATTGGATTGAAAACAAAGTATAGTTTTTAATTAAAGTTCTGACCAACAATAGACATTTTTCCCCTGACCATTGGCATTACTGATCAGAAGTGAGGTCTTAAAAGAGCCTAATGGGAAGTGCTCACTACTTTACTGCAATCAGCTTTAAGCAGTTCCTGAGTCAGTTAAAAATCTGCGATATTCCTGACAATATTCATTTACAGATAACCATCGCCAAAGTGGATCTAATGATGATCAACAAGGACACGGACCAATCTGAATGGACCAAATGTACCTTTTCCTTTTAACATTGGATAATACAGAGGGATGCTCCTGCCAACTTTAACAGAGAAACACTGAAAAGAAGTTTATTACTTTTTTCCAAGGAATTTCAGAATAGACGCCTGATTATTATTTTATGACTCAGTTCAGACTATCATGGTCTGTTTTATTCTAAAGTGGAGTCCAAAAGTCATCTTTTTTGCCTTCAAAATGTTTTAAAGAATCTGAATGTCCTCAGGAAGGCCAATACCCTGATCATTTGCGCACAGTTTTAATAAATCTAAAGATCATAGTAAACTTTGTTAGGTGATTTTAAAGCTAAGCTGATCAAGAAATTAGGGTTTCCATATTCCCATTTTTCAAGTAAAATTAGCAGATACTCTTCTAACATGGGCAAAACTTTTACTCTTATTTTTTGAACTCTTGTATTCTTTGATTTCTATAATACCACAAATTGTCCCTCTCTTCCTGGGCTTTCTGCCTCCTGCTCCCACATTTGCATAGTCACACTCCTCAGGACTCAACTGTAACTCTTAGTTCCCTGGCACACTTTCCTTGAGATGATCTCATCCATTTTCAGAGTATTTAGAACATATAATGCTGATGACATTTCAGTCTTCAATTCAGCATAGGGCTTCACTGAGATAGTCTCATGTCCAAATGCTCACTTGATTTAAACAACTCACAGACATCTCAAACTTAACCCCATCCCAAAGTGGAATATTAAATTTCTCTTTTATTGTCCATCTTCCCCCTATTATGTCTCAAATTAACATATAGTATATTTCACTCCTATGGGCTCTAGTAAAAAAAAATAGTATACTTTGCCATCAATATTATACATTCTATGCATCCTGGCTCCAAAGTATATTTAAAATTGGTCCAATTATTGTCATTTCTACTATAGCCTACCTATTCCAAGACACCACCATTTCCTCTTGCATAACTCTTCATTTAGCTTCAAGTTTTTATCCTACTTTACAGAATATATTCTGTACAACAGCTGAAGTGATCATTCAAAAACATAATGAACTTCATGTCGATCTCATATGTTAAATGCTCCAACAGCTTTCCAAATTACTACAAATAAAAGTCAAATCCATTGTGGAGGCCTACAAAGCCCTTGATGATCTTGTCGGGCCTGCCTCATCACATTTCACTTTCTTTTTTGCTCACTGCATTTCATCCATCCTGGCTTCCTTTCCCTCCCAGAACAAGCCACCAAAGGAACAGTCTGAAGCTAAGTTTTGTGCTCTATCTAGAATACTTAATCCTCTACCCTTAGCCAGCGTAGCTCCTAACCAAAAGGAGCCCTGTGTGGACTCCTCAGACTAACTAGACTTTCCATTTTGTCTAAAGTAGAACAAGACACCCCTTCCATTTTATTCTTTCTGACAGTTTATCCTTCATAGCAATTAGCACAATTATGTTGCTTATATTTTTACATTTAGACTCCTGGCCTACTATTTAAAAGTTCCTTGCTTTCATTGTTCATTACTCTATCCCTAAACCCTACCATGGCACCTAATCCTGCACGTTCATATTTTGTTTCATTTAGGTTGATCCGTGAAATGTGAAGAAGTTATTGGTGAGCCCTGATTGTTATTGCAAAGCCCTAGCTATTATTCCAGTGAAGGAAGTGTATAAAGAAAAGTAAATAGTTTTCTTCATGGAGGAAAACACTAGCGTCAAAGGGGGTGGTGGGTGAAATGCAAAAAGAAATGAAGAAACTGGGTGTGGTGGCGCACACTTGTAATCCCAGTACTTGGGAGGCTGAGACCGGATGATCCGAGTTTGTGGCCAGCCTCAGCTACTTAGTGAGGCCCGGTTTCAAAATAAAGGATAAAAAATAGGGCTGGAGTTGTAGCTCAGAGGTAGAATGCCCCTGGGTTCAATCCCCAGTACCGCAAAAATAAAAAAAAAAAACTGAAGAGTAAATGGAGTCTCTATAGATATTAAAAGATAATAATTGTATGCTTTAACACCTTTATTCTAATGAATATGAAATTCAGAAGGAACTTCCTTGAAAAATATAACAAACATTTGACAAAAAAATGAAAAATTTAAATAAAATGAGTCAATAATAAAACTTTCTCCAAAGCAAAGTCCAGTCCCAAATGTCTATTGTTGGGCTCAAGAAAAAATTAATAGTTATCCTACACACTTCCAGAGAACAACAAAATAGGACAAACTAATTTCTTATATCATATTGGATGTCTTTGCTACAAAAACCTAATAGGGATAATACAAGAGAAAAAAATATAGCCTAATCTCATTATGAATATAGAGGCAAAATCCTTAAAATTATTGGCAAATCAAAACCAGCAAATGGTAAAAAAAAAGATAGCTCTTTATGATCACATTGGATTATACTAGAAATGCAACATAATTTAACATTAGAAAAGCAATGCAATCTTAGCCATGTTAACAGAAAAAAGGGAAAATTATATCACCTCACTGATACATAAAAAAGCATTTGATGAGTTTTAAAATCCATTCATGATAAAAAATAAAAATAAAAATTCTTGGCAAACTAAAACTAGAATTTGATCTTCCTTAATCTGATAAAAGCTAATTCAAAAAAGGAAAGAAATAAAAGCCACTGCAAGCATCTTATCAAATAGTAAGATTTTCAAAGGTTTCCTTTGGAATCAAGGATGTCAGGTATCACCGCTTCCCTTCAACTTTGTGCTGAGGGGCACTGAAAGGCAGGAAGCAGAAATGAAAGGTATAATGTCTAGAAAGGGAAAATTAAAATTGTCATTATTCTCAGTTAACATAATTTCATCTGCAGAAAATTTAAAAATTTATAGATTAAATGTATTAACAATGTTTTAGCAAGGTGGCAGGAAAAATCATTTATATTCATATGCCAATATTAAAGAGATAGGAAATACAGTACATTTTTAACTTACCATTTATAATAGTATCAAAAATACTAAATGTTTGTATATAAATTGAACTATTATGTGCAAAATCTCTAATGGGAAATTATAAAATTATATTGTTACTTTAAAAAACATCTAAATAAGTGGAAGAATGTAATATATTCATGAATTGGAGAACTCAATATTGAAAATGTCAGGTTTCCAAGTATCATTATGAAAAATTCTGTCTCGTGTATGTGTGTGTGTGTGTGTGTGTGTGTGTATGTGTAGGTTGGTAAGCCATTTATAAAATTAATCACATAGCAGGGTAACTATAGTTAATAACGTATTATATATTTCAAAACTGTTAAGAGAGTAAACTTCTAATGTCTCGCCACACAGACAAGAAAATGATAAGCGAGGTAATGGACATGTTAATTAGCTTGGTTTAATCATTCTATATTTTACACATAAATCAAAACATCACCTCATTACCACAAATATATATATATATATATTTATTTATTTATTGTCTGTCAATTAAAAATTAATATTAATTGAAAGAAAGGAAATGTAATGAGTCAAGAACCAAAATATTTCATAAAGCAAAAGGTAGAAGGAGCTTTTGTATATTAAGAATTATTTTATAGCTATTATGTTGTAATAAGTTATACTAATTAAGACAATGTAGTATTAGAGTAGGAATGAATACCTAGACCAACAGAATATAAGATTGCTCAAGAACAGATATATGCCACAACAGACACAGGATTTCTGATTAAAATAGAAGGGCAGAGCCATGGGAAAAGAATGGTCTTTTCTATAAATGGTGCTGAGATGATATATATCCAAATGAGAGATTATCAGGCCCCCTACCTCCCACCATACATTAAAATCAGTATAAGAAGGGCCCCAAACCTAATTGCTAAAGTCTAACAATAAAACTTTTGGATATAAAGTAAAAATGGCTCAAAAGATCATCAATAGCAGAATGAATAACTGAATTGAGGTTTATTCATCTGGTAAAATACCATATTGTGATGAAAATGCATAAACTGTTATGTTAACAATGAAGATAACTCTTGCAAGCTAATTCTTTTGAGAAAGCTTCAAAACCAGGTGAAACTAAACCACATCCATTAGGGTTGTATACTAGGCAGGAAAACTGTAAACAGAAGCAAGGAATTAGCATAAAATTCTGGACAAAAATATCTTCAGCAGGTGGGAGAGGGGACTGGGTGAGGGAGGTGCTCAAGAGTCGCTTCTGGAGTAAGGGGAGTATTGTCTTCCTTTTTGGGGAGGGTGCAGGGGATTGAACCCAGGGGTATCCTACCTCCTACCTATACCCCCCAACCCATTTTATTTTTTGCTAAGTTGCTGACAGCCTCACTAAGT
Source organism: Glis glis (assembly GCA_004027185.1). Taxonomy (NCBI): domain Eukaryota; kingdom Metazoa; phylum Chordata; class Mammalia; order Rodentia; family Gliridae; genus Glis; species Glis glis. The sequence continues at coordinate 10,675 of PVJS01041563.1, forward strand.
TGCTGAGGCTGGTTTCAAACCTGCGATCCTTCTGTCTCAGCCTTCCAAGTACTGGGATTACAGGTGTGCACTACTGTGCCTGGCTGAATATTGTATTTCTTGATCTGGATAGTGATTTCATAATATTCCCTGCATAATAACTTCTTTACAGATGAAATTTTACATTTACATCTATGCACTTTTCTGTAAGTCTGTTATGTTTCACACTAACAGTTAAAAGAAAGAGGTGTGTTATTCTCTCCCTGCAGGACATGCAGAATAACAACAAAATCTTACTCTTTTATGAGTTTTGTAGCTATAAGTTTGGGGACATGTGAGAAGAGAACTTAATGAGAAAGGGAAAAGGGATATTTTTGCTGATGGACATACTGAACTATAGAATATATTTTAAGAAATGTAGTCTTCGGATTTTAATTAATACTGTAAGGAGAATATTTCAAAGTGAGTTAGCAATTGTCTTCAAGAAAGGTTTGCTTTAGTAAAGAATAGTTGTCCCAGCCTCAGCTACTTAGTGAGGCCCTCCGCAACTTTGTGAGACCCGGTTTCAAAATAAAGTATAAAAAATAGGGCCAGGGGTGTAGCTCAGAGATAGAATGCCCCTGGGTTCAATCCCCAGTACCAAAAAAAAAAAAAGAATAGTTGTTAAGTAAGGCATCAAGTTAAGTAAAATTGGAGATATTTCATCTCTATTTTCTTCCGTTAGGTTTCCTAATTTCCTAATTAATGTCACTTGGATTGGTGGCAGTATATCACTCTGAGCCTTGTCTTACATGTGTGTGTATGCCTTGGTGTGACTATTCTTCCTCTCCCCCTTCCTCAAACAGTCTGATTTTGTATTGACTGTCATATTGAAAAACCCTAAACTAATTGTAATAGTATACTAGGATCTTTATAATAAAATTCCATAGAGTAAGTTACTCAGACAACAGAAATCTATTTTCTCACAGTTCTAGAGGCTGAAAGTCTAAGATCAGGGTGTCAGCAAGTTTGGTTTCTCCTGAGACCTCTCTCTTTGGCCTGACATGGGTGACTCCTCATTGTCCTCCCATGGCATTTTTCTCTGTGCACCTACCTCCTTGATGTCTCTTCTTACAATGACACCAGTTATATGGATTAAGACCTTGCCCTTAAGAATCAATTTAACCTGCAGAGCATGGTGGCGCATGCTGGTAATCCCAGTACTTGGGAGGCGGAGACTTGAGGAGCCAGGTTCCTGGCCAGCCTCAGCTACTTTGTGAGGCCCTCCACAACTTCGAGAGACCCGGTCTCAATAAAGGATAAAAAATAGGGCTGGGGTGTAACTTGGAAGTAGAATGCCCCTGGGTTCAATCCCCAGTACCACACACACAAAAAAAATAATCAATTTAACCTTAATTACTTCTTTAAAGGCCCTGTCTATAAATACATTACATTGGGGATCAGCACTTCAATATATGAATTGGGAGGGGACACAGTTTAAATCTTTAAAACAAGCTCTTTCACTTTGGTAAAAGTATACCTAGCTATTCTTCAGAGTACTCAATGTAGTACTATCAAGTTTAAAACTGATAACTCCAGGATGTTGCTCAGAAAATGACAAATCCTAAAACATATCATCTACTCCATTCTCTTTTCAACTGAAATACAGATTATACATTTAAATAGATGGAATATTTAAAATGGCATGTAATTCCTTTTTGGAAGTTCCACTCAAGACTGTGGATCCTCACAGTTCATAAGGAAGCAGAGGTCTGAGCAGTAAAGCGTGTGCTACACCTGTTCCTGAAGACATGGGAAAGGCCTTTCCTTCTATCTTCTCCCAAAGCCAATGTCCTTCAGATGATATTGTAACCCTTAAAAAGAGAATCTCGTTTTCCTATGAGAGGGAAGTGAACACAAATAAAAATAAAGGAAGGGCTGTAGATCCCATTCACAGTCAGCTCCTAGCCCACATCTTCTTTATCTCATGCTTTGGGGCTCTTTCTATTCACTCCATCTCCTCAGTGCTGAGTTGTCTAAAAAACCAATCCGATCATGTCTTTCCCCTGCACTGTTTCTCATCTAGTCTAAACTTGATAGCTTGAGACACAAAGCCCTTCATAATTAGACTCCACCTTCCTTTTGAAACTTTATTTCTTGCTACTCCACTTCATGTGTACCCTGATCCAACCTTGGGAGACACCTCAGCAGACTCCAGAATTCTTCATGCTTTGCCTAGAATTCTCTTTTCCTGTATCTGTGCCCAGAACACTACTCAGCTCAGAGGTTATGAAGCACCTTCATACTGCCCAAACAGATTAGCCTCCCTCCAGGCCCTCACAGTATACTATTCTTACCTCGATTACAGTGCTCATGCTATTTACCATAATTGCTGACTTACATCCAAGCCTTACCCCCTAGGCACAGGCCACCTGAACACTACATCTTGTATACATTTGCAGCTCCAGCTCTTCATACATGGTAGCTCACTAAACATGGTTTTGAAGCATAAATCAATGCATTCATTTATTTTTTACAATAGCTGTGCCTATAAATATCAAGAGTCCAGTAGGTAAAACCCCCACTGAGGCTCTGGATGCACAGCTGCATGTTCTGTGTGTCCTCAGAGAACTTGGATTCCAAAAGGGAAGATAGACATCAAACAACTCACTACACAAATATTTAACTGATAAGTTGTTAAGTTCTTCAGAGGAGGAAAGTAAAATGTGATGCTATTAAAATGTATCATAGATGGCTTGACTGAATCTGAGGAAGAAATGATTAAGCAAGGTTTTCCTAAGAAAGTGGCATTTGAGTTACCTTTAAAGAGTGAGGGAGTGCAGAGAGAGGAAATTAGCAAGATCATTGTACCCAAAATGCAGTTGAAAGCAGATGATATGAATTACTATCGCACTGTGTATTTGGTTTTAATAACTTCCTTTTAATTATTGCAAATAATCATAGTTTTATTTTTCATTATTGTAATAACATTAGATTTCTTCTAATATACTAATTAGATGAGTCTAAGAAAGTTAGTAAATTAAAGGGAGATAATAGTACTAATATACACAGACATGGAAAAAAATGTAAAATATTGGCCGGGTGTGATGTCACATGCCTATAATCCCAGTACTTGGGAGGCTGAGACAGGAGGATCTCAAGTTTGAGGCCAGCCTTGGCAACTAAGCACAATCCTCAACAATTTAGCAAACCCTGTTTCAAAATAAAAATAAAGCCAGGCGTGGTGGTGCACACTTGTAATCCCAGACTTGGGAGGCTGAGACAAGAGGATGGCAGGTTTGAAGCCAGCCTCAGGAATTTAGTGAGGCCCTCCACAACTTAATGAGACCCTGTTTCAAAATAAAAGAATAAAATAGGGCTGGGGTTTTAGCTCAGTGGTGAAATGCACCTGGGTTCAATCCCCAGTACCATAAAAATTAAAACATATGATATAATATAATATATAACAAGTAAATATGGTATATATAATGTATATATAATGTATATATATATATATATATATATACACACACATTATGTATATGTAAACATGGTATATATAATGAGTGGTGTTAGATTCCAAACAATATAAGAGAGGAAAAGAATTTTACGTAGATGGAGAAAATGTGTGAAGGTCTTGAGGAAAGAGCTTGGCATAGAGAGAAAATGAGAAACATTGCACAAATAAAACTCTGAGGGAGAAAGGCAAGGAGCTGGAAGGTGAAGCAGGAGGAATTAGTAGGAGAGGAGAAAAGAAAAGAAAGAAAAATGTGTTGAGGAACTCTCATGTAGAAGCAATGGAGGAACAAATGGCAGGAAACTGAGAAGGAATAAACAGGGAGGGACGGGAGACCAGCTTAAGTGTTGCATCATCCTGGCCAAGGGAAAAAGGGTCTCCAGAAAAAAGGAATAATCCACTGTGCCCAACAGTGCTGAAAAGACAAGATGGGCACCAAGAAGCATCAACTGTATTTAACGATATGTGTGTCATTCATGTTCCCACCCAGAGAAGTGACCATGTTGAAGTCTCTGATACATCTTCATTTGGATTTTTGATGAATGAAAAGCTGAGTCTTTGGCCTTGATTTGTTTCCAGTTCTATGGCACAATTTTTCAGAGAAATATATTCTTCAAATACACTTTTGTGGAAATGGATTGCATGAAAGGATCATAATTTCGCATTTCACTAATTATTTATGTTTTCAATTGATGACAAAATGAAACTTCTTCACCAGATGTTTGATCCTAGACAAATCATCTGTCTGTCTGAAGTTCAGAATACTCTTCTCTCAGTAGGGAAGACTATACCTGCAGTGCATAATTTTGTTAAGTTTAAGAATAATGTACAGCCAGTGCCTGGCATACAGCAGGTACTTCTAAGTAGCTTGGGTTCTCACTCAGCTCCAGCAGGACTTGCTTCACTCACCTGTGTCCCACTGCCCCGCTTTAATCCACCAGGAGAAACGAAGTCCAAGCATTTGAACTTCAACATCACAAACTTACCCAATGGGATTACAGAACCAGTCCTACATAGGATCGATGTTTGACTACAAAACTGATTGTGGGTTTTATCAAGTTCTAGAAATAATCAGTGCTCAATAAAATACCTAAAAAATAATAAAATAAGTAGACAGCTAACTCACTTCCTGAAAAAGGCAGATTCTTTAAAACAAACTGTAACTCTATGAAATTCTATTTCCTGAGATTAACATTCAAGAGATGCTTGGTATGCCATAAACATTGTTTAGAATATTACAGTTATTTTAACTTATTATTTTTAGAATAAATCACATTTACAGAAGCGAATTTATAAAAGGCTGGTGAAGACAATGCCATGTGTAATAAATAGAATTGTTGTTTCTGTTCTTGTCAGTGAACACTTATTAAACACCCACGAGGTACTGGAGCTAATGGAAATAAATATGAATTAACACATTTCTTCTTCAAAAAGACATTTTTCAGCGACTTGAAGGTTTTTTTCTAGTTTTTGGTGTAGGCAAATAAAACCAACTATATCACATTAGAAATCAATCCGTTATCAAACGCAATTTTTTGCAACAGTAAACAGTTTTAGATGATGTGAATACACACACACACACACACACACACACACACACACACTAAAAGCATCTGAAATAGTTCTATTATTCTAAATGTACTCTCTGACTGAGACCTGGTATGACAGCCTGAAGCAAATTATTATAGCCTAGCTATTAACTCCTAAAAATAGGGAGCTATAATGGAAACACTTGGAGTCTAAACAGTGGGCAAAATGGAACAGCAATGAGACATGTCTATATAGTTTGCCATGTCATGGTAGGGGGGTATATGGAAGCCACCCCTGCCTTGTGGCACCAACCTGGTTATCTTGTTCAGATTTTTTTCCCCTCCTTTCATTGCAGGCTCTTAAAAAAAACTCTTAACAATGTCTCTTTTCTCCTCTCTGGCAAAATTCTCAGGTCGGATTGCTCTGTTAAGGATGTACCCAAGAAAAGGGTGGCAGCATTTGTTGAAGCAGAACCTGAGTAAAAATTGCTCAAGTGATCTGAAATGAGAATACCAGAGCTGTGACCCTTGGCAATTTCGCAGAGCCCTTGTTGAGTGACTATATCTGAGTGCACATTCTCTAATGCAGCCGGCTATGTTCTGACCATTTTCCAGAGTGTAACACTATTTCCTTTGAGCTTCTGCCAGCGTTCTAATACACTGCTGCAGTCTAAATCTGTGTTGTAAGGCATCTGTTTGCTATTTTGTAATTAGGTGGGTTAGGAGAATTTGTTTGTGTATCCATTAGACATGCCTAAGACTTTAAGTAAGTCGTTTTGTATAGAGTGATATTGTTAAAAGAAGCTTGTAAAAAATTAAAATATTCTATTTGACTCACAGATTCCAAACTACAGGCACAATAGACAACTGCAAAATGCATCTGAAATCACAAAGAGAAGGTAAAGAACTGAGTGATCCAAAATGCACCTTTATTCTAAATTAAGGGATAGTTTTCATAAGTAAATTATAGAGACTTTAATGTGAATTCATTCACTCTACTGTAATCCACAAATCTATTATAATGAAGAACATTCCTATCATCCCAGAGAGTTCCTGAGATGTTCCTATCACCCATTCTTACCCAAACCCTCCCTGCCAAAAGCAATCACTGTTTTCTTTTGCCATAGATCAGTTTTGCCTGTTAAAAAATTACACGATATGAATAGTATATATAAACACCTTTGTGATTGATTTCTTTCATTTAGCAATTCTTTCATTTTACTACCAAGTAGCATTTTATTGTCAACATTCAAGGTGTTTAGCTATTCTCTTGCTAATGAGCATTTGACTTGTTTCCAGTTAAGGACTATTATAAATGAAAATGCTATGAGCATTCTTGAACAAATATTTTTGTCGATGTATGTTTTAATTTCTCTTGGATAAATACCTCATAGTAGAATCACCGAGTCATTGGGTAGGGCAATCATAACTTTAAAAGGTACTGCAAAATTGTTTTCAAAATTATGTGTATCAGTTTTACACACTTCTTTCCAATGTATGAGAGTTCCAGTTGCTATAAATATGTGTCAATATTTAGTCTGCTAGCCTTTTAAAATTTAGTAATTCTAGTAAGTATACACTAATATCTCATTGTGGCTTCAATTTTCACTCAGTCAAATGACTAATGACGTTGTGCATAAATTTACGTGCCATCTGTTTATCTTCCTTTACTAGTGCCTGTTCATGTCTTTTGTCCATTTATTAAAAAATGTACTGTTTAGTTTTTTAAAAAATTGATATATGAAAGTTCTTTGAATAGTCTGACGTAAGTTATTTGTCTGATACATATATTACAAATATTTTCTCCCAAAATTAAGTTTCTGATGAGCAAGAAATTTTTAATATTTTTGGTATATAAGTGATCTATTTTGCAGTTCAATTATCATATTGGTCAGTTCCCAAACTTCCATTATTTAGAGTTTCTATTTCTCTACTGGGATTTCCAATCCATCTATTCACCATGTTTATCCCTTCCTTTAAATTCTTAAATATATTTAAGTTATTTTAAACTCTGCTAGTTCGAACATCTCTATCATCTCTTGGTCTTTCTACATTACTTTTTTTTCCCTAGTTATGAATCACAGGATTACACAATTTCTTTTTTTGTTCTGTACCTGTGCAATAAGGTTTTATCTTATGCTAATAACTGTAGATAGTAGGTTGAGAGTCCGGATTTTTTTCTTTTTCAGTCTTCTTTTTTTTTTTTTTTTTTTTTTTTTTTT